>CAESWR010001013.1:201223-219136 GCA_903171835.1 Mullus surmuletus
TGATACTTATAATTCATTTTAATTCATTCATTCATTTTATTTGTCCAGCGCTTTTAAAATTCTCAAAGACGCTTTACAGAGAGAAAAATAAATAGATAAATAAAATTAAAAGTAGTAGTACATCACTTGTTTTTTTTGCTGATATCGGACCGATATCCAATATCGATATCGGATCGGAACACCCCTAACTGTTACGTGAGCTGCGCAGTTGCAGCATGATGATTCTAATGCGAGGCAGGAAGAGATTTTGGTTTGTATTTATTCCCATTATAAGGTGCTTCGGTCTGCTGCTGAGGGAATCTTTTTTGCATCTTAACTTGTTGTGTAAGGACATTAAAATGGAGCCACAACTTACTCGCACAGCAGTATCCCGTTCTCCAGGCCTCCACGGAAATCCCTGTCACCAAAACATCGGCCCGTCACAGCCTATAGAGGAGGGGGGAGGTGGAGGGGGGGGGGAGAAAAACAGGGGAGTTGATGCATTGAGCAAAAAACATCAGTCCATGAACGTCCAGACACCCAAAGTCCATTTGGAAACAAGAAACAAGCGCAACCTTTATTCAGCGGCCTCTCACGGCTCCCCCTCGCCGTAAATCCCGGGACCGACACGGAGGCTGGTTTCAAAGAGCCGCCGTCCCGGCCGTACATCAAGCTGCTCTCCGGTCAGCAGCGCCGATCACTAACAAGCTTGACATAAGCCGTTCTGACCAAATGGCTCCGGCGAGCTAATGTGCTGTGACAGGGGATTTATCCGCTGATGCTCGCCGCCGCTCTGGGGAGGAGGAGCTTTTTGTGCGCATGCATTTGCATGACTACAGTTAACTGTCGGGCATGCAGGCCTTCCGCGGACAAATGAGGCTATAAATATCAAGGTTTCTCTTTGAAGAGAACAAAACACTTGCAGTGCAAATCTGTAACGGATGCTCTGGTGCAGGAAAGCTAGCGGCAACAAGTGCAAATATGAAAAGCACTGGCGACGCGGCTCCTTTTCCACTCCAGAATATCAGCTGTTTCAATGCTTTTAAAACTGCTTAAAATCAATTCATTCTTGCAACTGCTGAGAAACATGTGGCGGTAAAAAAAAAGGGGGGGGGGGGCTTCAGACAGCCGGTTTGGAAGCCAAAACAATTACAAGATTAAATTTCTCAAAAAGCGTTCTTTTACATTTATTTGCACAGCTGCCGAGGATTAAAAAAAAAAAGTGCCGAGGTGTGTTAACGTTTGGCCCAGCTGTGTTTCTGTCAGCTTCTTGGCTTTCTGAGACGCACGGACACGTGAAAAAGAAAAAAAAGTGAAATATGTAGGAGAAGAGGCCGACGATGGAGGGTGGGTGAGTGGGGTTGGGGGGTGTCGGGGAGATGTCATGTTTGGCGTTTGGGCCTGAGACGGACCGAGAGGCGGATTAAGAGAGACGAAGTGTGATGAAAGTGGTGCTAATTTCCCCCGATGCGCTGACAGCGAGCGTCCGCTGGCACGACGGCCCTCAGCGGCGCCGCTCGCACCAGGCTTTACGCGCCGCGCGTTGACAGACACAAAGCTGCTGAGCGTGAAGCCTGAACGCCGACCTCTGATGGTTCACGTTGTTCAAAGTCAGAAAAAACAGCACAAGCCTGAAACAGCAGCCTTTTTTTTCTTTTTAAACTATATTTTAGAAGAAACAACGAACCAACCCATTGAATCGTCCCTATTAAACCTGTTGGAGTGAACAATTTAGTGACTAAACCCAAAGAAAAAAAAAAGCTATTAAAGACAGAAATAAAGATTGTGGGAAGGGAAAGAATCTCAAAGTATCAAACAATTGATTATAAACCTTGTTAATCCTTGCCTTGCCTCAAGAGTTCCTTGAAAAAAACTTTCTCAATTGTCCCTAAAAACTGCAAAAACATCATATGTTAATATTTTTTCCACTTTAAAGGAGTCAGTCTTTTTTATTAACTTTAGCATGAAATGTCAAATATCAATAATTTGGGGGGATTCTAACCCTCTAAATGCCAGTTTGTCTATGTAACTCCACAGTATTTTAATTAAAATTTCCCTAAAAATGCAATTAAAGGAGGATTTACACATTTCATTCTTTTTGCCACGACAGTAACTTTAGTAGAGGAAGCGTCATGGTTCACATCTCGCACCGCCGGCCACACATGTCCAATTTGCTTTGAAAATACGCAGTCGAGCAGGTGACCTTTAGATAAGATTTGGAACAAATAAATAAGTCTGTTTGCTGGTGTTTACACGACGTGCAGCATTTGAAGACGTCAGCGTACAGAAACTGTTTTCGACATCTCGCTCGGACACGGACGAGCGCTGAGCAGAAACAGGCTGGTCGTTCCTGTTACAGTCACACAAGTCTCCTCACTGCGCCTGCTGCTCATGAACTTGTCAATGAGCGGGAGCGTCTGGAGAGATTACGGCGTGACAGCAACTTTACAAGGTGGGATTACCGAGTGTGTTAATGCCGATCTACAGCAGCAGCGTTCAGAGTTTGAAAGAGTTGTGGAAATCCTGTTTGGCTAATACTTTGGGGACGTAAACAGGACTGATTGTATTAGACGGTGGGCGATGTCGGCAGTAAACCCACCTTTAGAGATGCCCCCTAACATTTACACTCACTAGATGCATTTTCTTCAACTACAGCACTGCAACCTGAAATATGTTTCAAAAGTACAGTAATTAATACCTCGCAGTGGCATTAACAGTGATATACTGTAATATATACGGTTACAAAGCATGTTTCAAAGTTATACACTTTAACCCTAACAGGTACCACGAGCAGCAGCTCTACAAATGGTCCATAACTTCCATGTAACTCAGATGTGCAAAACAGCTGCTGAAACACTTTAAATGTGATTATTTTGTCTAAAGTGGAGTTGTTGTGTTTTTTTCCCCCCAAAGTCGATTTACGGCAGTTTCTTGTTAATGCAGGTCAGGAGATTATGATATCCTCTGGGAAGTGCAGTACATGTTGTATTACACCCCACGGTAACAATGGAAGCGTAAAACCTTCTGGCTCTTGTGAAAAATGTCCCGTCCAAATATGGCCTTCAATGTTCCTGCAGGTGGGACCTTATTTATGGGACCTATATTTAATGAGAAAAGAAGACAAAAATCTGTGTATGTTTAGAGCATTATGTTCCACTTCAAAGATCCCTAATCCCTTATTGGATTTCATGGGCTTCTGGTGGTCCGAGACCCTCAGTATCTCCGGAGTCCACTCAATTTGTATTATGTCCTTTGGGAAAATGCACAGACGGATACATTTCATGTCTGACTCTGGAAAATGACAGGACTCGTTTTTTTCTCATCATGTATACGCTCTGTTTGACAGCGACCGTGGTGCAGCTCCGGACCGTGATTCATGTCCATCTGTTGTTCCCATACGGGGCGTCCTGTGCCGCGCCGCAAATCAAACGCACCTGAAGGAAAGAGCCACCACTTTGTTTCAGCAATATATGAAAGTGCACAACATTAACAGGTTTTCTTTTTGACAAATGTTGGGAAGAAGAGTAGCACACGTTACAACTACTCCGACCTTATTTATTGGGGAGAGTGATGACTGGCTTTGAGCCTTTAAGTAACAGCAAGAGACAATTTGGCTTATTATTTAGTTGATTCGTCCTGTGAAATTAAAATGTTGGTCAGTGGCCCTGTGCAAATAAATCACTGAAAGCCAATTGAAGAAATATGATAATTCGTGCTCTACTTCAAGGGATTTGGACGCCTTCAATGACTAAAAAACAAAAGAAATGTAAGGGGGTGGGATCCACAGAGCTCTACTGAACATTGGCCCTCAAAACACACCCATAAGATACTGGAAACTTCTGCCTGTTGGCAGTGTTTTCAATCACAACAGGGCCGGAGAGGAGACTCAATTAAGAAGAGGAATGTGTCGTCTTTGTTGTTTTCAGTGGAATGTTGGCAACATTGTTTCGCAAACAATCAAATAACGCTGGTTGGCGTCCGTCCATCTCTTTTTTCACTTCCTTCCCATTGGAAGCCCTTTATGTCCAGACCAAAGTCATTCTCATGGATTCATGGTCGTCACTATCACTGCGGCGGCCCCAAAGAAAAAGGAAACCCATGTGGGTCTGAATGTTCTTTTGCCAAATTCAGCTCCTCTGAAGGAGCAGAACATGAAGTTATATTTACTTTGCAGAATTTTAAAACTCCATTGAAGTTCGACCATAAAAATCCTCAGGAGACATTGCTTTCAAGTATACTACACTTCAGTACACTTAAAAGGAAAATAAAATAACGGGGACCACAACTGCAAGATGAGCCCAAAACACAGTGCAGAAGGTTTGGATCTGAGGAGCATACAAATGGAATATCTATATTCAGTCGAGACGAGTAGAGTCAAGAGCTTATTTCCAACCAGCAGCTGTATCACTGCCTTTATATCTGCCAGTCGGAGCCAGTTTACAACAATCCCTCTCAGCTGAGAGCCATCCAAAGAAAACAGGTCTATTTGATTGTAGCAGGAATCCGGGTACTGGACGGCTACCTTTCCCCAAATCAACCACTAATAATTCAAGGTTCGAAGCCGAGGCAGGTTTCTGCCGTAAAGCACCACTTATTGTCGGCCTCGAGGCAAAGTAGGATCGGCCTGTTAATCAGTTGACAGCTGTTAGCCCGAGGGCTGGCGAACATAAACAAAGACATGTGCTTCCAACCCCTCAGGTCTGCGCTACAGTCAGAGGCATTCTTCTTTACAGGAGGCGGCCTTAAGTGTGTTACATAATTCTGTCACAATCCAAAACTATGCATCCGAGAGCGAATGTACCAGGTAAACACGTCTTCGGGCTTCTGGCCAGTAATCTTGTTAAATCAACTTGGCAAGACAGTTTAATCTGTAAATACATTTGGCTCTCATTAACAGAGCGTGCGACCTGACTACTCAGTAAAAACTTCCTGACTTGAGCAAGAGAAATAAACCTCAATAAATTCTATTTTATGAGGATCATCGCACTCTGCAAGCAAACTGCTAAACAATAACATCCCTCATTATGTTGAACTTAAATCACCAGTTCTTTGACAAAGGGAAACATTTCTCTGGCACAAAAGCATCCCGTCAACCGCCAAGTTTTTTTATGTTTTATATCTTCATTAAAAAAAAAAAGATAGAAATCTTTCTGAGAAAGATGATCAGGGAAAGATTCTCAAGAGTCCCCACGACTCACAGAGCTCCAGCAAGTTCAGCCAGAGGTCAGGAGCGGTATCTGCTCATGATCAATCATCTGGACCTTTTCATTAGCCGCCGCCACTGGCATCGTCACAGGGAGCCTCCATTGTGGGCTATGAATTGTTTGCGCTGCACGTTGGCATATTGGAGGACAGACCCAGGGTGAGAAGAGGGAGCAGACACTTAAAAAAAGCCTCCAAAATCCAGAAAGTTAACCTTGTTCAGTGTTTAGAAGGAGTACCTTACAAAAACTGGCTGCCAATGGATGTCGGAGTTTTAGCACAAATTGAATAATTAAAGGGCTGGAGTTGGGATGTGGACCAACATCCAGGCACTGGGTTTAGTGGTTTTCATATCTTATTATGGATCTTCAAGTCAAGTGCGTCGTCACATCTAGTAGAAAGATAACCTGCAAGAGTGACTGAGCACAACAAAGGATTAACAGCAAATCAACATAGTGAGTAGTGGCGTCCCGGTACAACTTTTTCCCTTCTGATACGATACCGATATTGCAGCCTTGAGTATTGGCCGATACCGATCCGATCTGATATCAGTACGAATCATACCTACTTTTATGAGTTATTTTGTAGTATGGAATGTTAGAAAAGGCTTGATGAAGTGATGTTACTCAAACAGAGATCAATAGTCAGCAACAGTAGTTATGAGAAAAACTGACCCATTGATTATTAACCAATGACTTACATACATTTGAACCTAACATAAGAATATTCTACAATTGAATAAAATAAATTCACAATACATTAGAAGACCCTGAAAAATAACCTCAATAAGTAATAAACAAAAAATGTCTAAAGTGCTAAATAACCACTAGTTTAACTTAAACACAAGCATATTCTACATAGATGAGCTGGAGCCGAGTCTGGAATGGACTGCTTGTATCGGAGATTTTAGATGCAGGCCGATATAATCCGATACACTTTTTCCACTGATATCGGACCAATATCCGATATCGGATCGGAACACCCCTAATCATGCGCACACAGCTTTATACGACAAATGCGCTACACGGTCAGATAAAAAGAGAACATCAGCAGGGATGTCATAACCAAAAAACAGGCCAAAGTGCCCGAGGCGTCCGGGCGCAATGTGGGCCAGGGAAACAGAATAGCTTGTATCCTGTTGCCTAATTTTGGCACGCATCATGAGGTTTCCATGAGTAGGCAGAGGTTTTCATAAAAATTGGGCTAATACTGGATCATGCCTCTAAAGCCCGCGTGGCAGATCACCATCATAGCTAAATCACCACAATCACTTGCAGATCCGACCAACTCGCCATGTCGGACTAATGTGGACGCTGGTGCCTCGTGTAGTTTGCAGGAGACTGTAGTGAGAAGGGGAGGCTCGTCCAGACAACAACATTCACACAGTCTTGCTCCAAAAGCAACATTTTAACAGCTGACGATAAAAAAAAACCTCACAAAGATTCATGTTTGCGTCTACGGGAGGTGAAATGTACGCCCAAGGGTCTTGTTTTTTTTCTCAATGGCAGGAGTTCATAGATGCTGTTTTGAGGACACGGGCTGAGTTTTAAATCAACTGAGCCGAGCTGGAACCGCTGCTGAGTCGCTGCCCAGACCGGAGACAATGGACAAAAGACTATTATGGAACATGGATCATCACAGGTAATGACAGTTAATAGAGCATAATTGGCATGGCATTATACGGTGGAATCAGCACTGGACCGCAACGGCCGGATCACGGTTTCTGAGGGAGAATATTTTCAAGAGAGATTCGATGACAGCTAACTACTTATGGTAGCCAAACACTAAAACCAACGTGTAACCGTCCTGGAAAACTCCCAAAAACAACAAAGAAGAAAAACTTCTGTCGGAAGAGAGGACCGTGTATTCTTCTACAAAACGGGATTGCATAATTGTAAATGGGGGGGCATGTGAAGAAGTGTGCGTGGGACCGATTGTTATGCAATAACTCTGTATTGGATTACCACAAGTTTAGCATTCACATGTGCCAACCGCACCATGTAGGCAGCAATAATGAATGGAGTCGATTTGCAGCCCTGAAGAGCAAAGTAAAAGTTAAAGTGAGATATGATGGTTCTGCTCATGCCAAGAAAAAAAAAAAATCAATAAAAGCCACCGACAGAAGTTCAACAGACATTGCAGTCGAACATTGTTAGCAGCATCTGTGACTCCAACTAGCAGAGTGAGGATCACATTCTACACATTTCCAACATCTAAGACTGCATTGTGTTCTATGTCTCAGGCTCCATTGCTTTTCTTGGACTTGAAATACAACACTTTCTATTTTTTGTCCTCCGATTTTTGGTTAAAGCACAAATGTTCCAAGGCACACAGTGTATCCTGAGAGTCATCTGGCGTGGGAAACCTTACACAAGCCATGATTAGTCATGTTTTGCTCCTACTCAGCAAGGCACGCTCATTCCATCCATCCTCATCCCATGCAGAGAAGAAGCGACGCTCACACGTTGGACTGTAAATGAATGTACACGAAAACAGAGAAAATCTGACGGAATTAGACACAGAAACCCACTAGAAAAACACCTCAGCTCTGTCAGCTGTGCTCTCCTCCATGTCACACCTCCGTCTCTGGAAGCTCTCCCGCTGCACGTCAAAAAGAATTGATGAGCTCTTAATGAACGGCTTCCTGCTCTTTGGGCTCCAACTGTAAATCTCGAGGCCACCTCAACACGTGGGGCCGTATGTGCCCGTGAGCAACCACCAATACTGGCTCCAAATTTAAAGGATACGCATTTTTAGAGTCAATATGCTCAAACTGAAGTGAAAATATTTGGCATATTTATTTGCACGCCATGTTCAAGGCTTATACGAATCTCGAAAATGTGTTCCAGCTAGCTATTTTTTTGATTACATACACAACTAAAAACTCCACTGAATGCAATAAATATTTCCATATACTGAATGATTGCCATACTTTCACAGCAGAACATTTGGCTTACTGTAAATACACACATACCAATATTACCACAGTCATTTTCAAAATGAAAATATGACCTGATGAAGCTCCTGCGGGGATCTGAACATGCCGTGTCAGAATGTTACAATGTGGACACCAACATGACAGAGATGCACAATCTGTCTTGTGCAAGACACACTAAGTGACTGTAATTCCCGAAACATGTGGACGAACCCGGCGTGCAAGTAAACTCAGCCTCTGTGTCTAATGTCAACAGATCAATGAATGGAACATTTGTTCCCGTGTCTCTTTTTCAAGGAGGGCACTAATAATGAAGGCACTTCTGGTAATTCGCTGGTGCCATTCCAGAGTCTTGTGAAACGTCTACAAGCGTTGTCACGTTCTTCTCTCCTAAATTCTAAAACCGTGTCGAGAGAGAACGTCAAGAAACTATAAATGTGACAACAGTGAGAGCCAGACGAGCAGTACCAAAATTACAAAAACAGACCTTTTTCTACTGTCTTCAAAGGTTGAGTCTTGAACATCCCCTCATAAAATCACAGCCAGCGACTCTTCAAATGTGGAATATACTGCATTTTAATATCAGCAAATGAAGTGATTTATTGTATTGAGATTGAGTCCAGTCTTCAACAACAACACATTTTATTTGGCCAGTGGTGAGTTATAGTGTTTCTGTGAGGCTGTTTTATGTGCTGGTTGACATTTTGCATCGCTAAAGTGTAATTGAAAAAGCACATTTTGAGAGAACTAAACCAATTTTAGAATGCATGCTTTGCTTTTTTTTTGGTGAGATTTCAAGTTTTTGCTCAAGCTTTGACAATCGACAGAAGCATTGCTGTTTTGGTGCAAAAGAAACAGAAGCATTGATGATAACTGGAAGGTGATGATTTGTCAGCCAGGTACGATTTGATATGGCTGAAACTATCCTCTAACTACATAGTGCTATTTTGAGTTGTTTAGATTCAGTTGCAAAATGATGGCAGTTCATCACTGATCCTGAAAGCTCAATCAGCACTGGCTTCACTGCTTCTCTCTTTCCTTTCATATGATTGTTGGAAACTGATCACGAGCCAATATAACAGCAAAAGAAATAAACAACAAGGGCTCTTTCAGATGTCTTCAGCAAAAAAAAAAAGCACATGAGTTCACTGCTCACACAAACAACAAAAAACAGGAATGCAATACTTAAAGAGCTTCCGTGTACATTTCAAAGCCAAAATCTATGTTTACACACAATTATGATCAATAATTACAGTCTATTAAGTATAAGTCTATAAGAATTAATACAATTCATCCAGGTTTAGTCGGGGGAAGTGCTTGTAACAGCATGTTTGTAGCTCGACAGGTTTCATTCAGAAATCAGAACATGCCTCTCCAATGTATTCCAACCGAATCCACAGCATCACAAGTGTTCTTTACAAGTGAGTCTACCACATTGTAGCAGTGGTTGTTACTCAGCAAGTCTAAACAGCTCAGTGCGTGTGCCACACACTCCCACACCGCAGCCATTCACATGCCAGACAGTAACATTTCTCGCCAGGCTTCGCTCGCCTTCCGGCACTCAGATGTCAGGATGGACAGTGTGGGCTGCCAGATGCACGGTCAATAGTTCAAGAAAACTTCCATCTCTGAACGTTCTGGACTTTTCAGCAGTTTGTGAAGTTGCAAAACCAGTAGCAGCACTTAGACCATGTTTATAAACACTTTGCATTCCTCCTGAAAGAGAGGCAATCACTTTCTTCCAATTTTTTTTTTCTTTTTGCTCAAAGTCTGAACACTCTTTGAGCCCAATTTCCTGCAACTGAAATGGCCCAGCCAAAGCTAAATGTTAGCATTCCAGTCCGTCCCTCCCATTTCTCCCCCGATTAGATGACGGAACAATGTTTGGGTTGGGGATTAAGCACACGTCTGTCCCCCATTGGTGTAACTCACTGCAACCCCTATTCTCCACATCCCCTATTCTCCTCCCGGTTCGATGGGGACCCCGAGCGCATAACAAGAAACAAATGTGGCTTCAGGAAGGCTTGGCAGAGGAGCGCGGCTGTGAAAAAGGGCGACAATGCCAAATCATTAAAGCACTGCATCCCACAACGTGTGCATATATGCATGATAATTACTAGAGTGCGATGACAAATCTAAAAGGACTAATTAGTACACATGTGCAATATCAGACAGCAAGCCTTAGAACAATCTGACAATCCAAACCAAAGTATGAAATTCATGATCGCCATTGTTTAGTGCATCTCAGTTTTGGCTTGAACCTTTAGGGCTTTCTTACTCCCGAATGTAAGACATGGTATTATACAAATTAAGCTGCTGAGAAGGGGAGCAAGGTTGAGATTTTTTTTTTCCTCAACCTTGATCTCACCAACTATGTCCCACCCAATTGGGACAAGGACAGAATTCCCATAGAGCTTTCATTGTTTTTCCGGACTGAGGGGATGTGTGTGAGTGGGAATGAACCCCTCCACCCAGTGCACACTCCAGGGTCTACTGAACTCCTCAGTGGCGCAAATACCACCTCTTCAATTTAGCAATTGCTCTGGGTATCCAACTTCATGTCCCCACTCTAGTAACCCAATTCGTCTCACACACTTTCACTGAAAATAGACACAGAAAGTGGTTGTGTGAATACATGCATGAGGATAAGAGTTATTTTTCCTCACAGTGGCCAATCTATTCACTAAAACTGGTGGTAGGCAGTGAATGAGAGCAACGGTACTCCGTCATATCATGCATCCCATACCTACCAGGATCTAGGTGACAACCCCCCACGGCTCTGCGAGATCAGAAACAAAGAGCCTCCGTGTCGACACCGGCTCTCTGAGCTTAGCTTCCTAAGCAGAGGGGTTTTTCCAGGGGCCTCCGCCGGTCTCCAATATCCTGCCTGCTACATTTTCCCTGAGGGTGAGGAAAACAACAATCCACTGGCTACACTCGAACCCTCTGTGAGACAGACGGGCAGACGCCCGGCCTCAACCTGTTAGGATGGACAATTTGACGCCAGTGTTCCGTCCGTCTGAGCCCGTTTTGGATCTTATCAGCAACATTCACACTTAAGAAATATTTGAGAAGTGAAATTATTTTTAAAAATAGCATGTCGATCGTCCCAATGGTTGTAAGCTGAATGGTAAAGCTACAAAAGAATCCAATTATGCATATAGGGCCAATATTAATAATAGGGCACTACATTCAGGTGTTACCCCTTCCGGACTCATTTTGTGAAGTCGCAGAATGAGCCTAATCAAAGTCAAGTAACATTACATCTTTCTGCTTATGTTATATAGCATTGCCTAGACTACTACCATACTAGTTTTAGCACTTTCAGACTTGCATGAAAAGTGCGTTAAAAATTAAATGTATTGTTATTATGATTAGTGTCACCCACGACTGAGCCCCAAAACAATCTAATGGAACGTCAGAGTTCTAGTTCATTCATTAGCCTTCACCATTTATTGTGACCAGGGCTGCATTGGCCCAGAGCCAAGCCAGTGTGGACCCTCGCTCACCAGCCTGTCGCTGGGGAAGACTCACAAACAAACCACCAATCAAGAAGTAATCACTTTCACCAGCAGTCAATTATATCCAACCTGCTTCTTCAGCCGTTCAGCTACAAGGGAACTCCGACAGGAACATAGGAGATCGTAAGCTTTACACAAAAACATTGTGCTCAGAACACAATGACAATGCAATCACAAGTGTTTTTTTTTTCTTACAGATGCAAACAAATGAAGTACATTATAATCTCAGTGTTACTGTATATTGATGTATACAGTGCAGTGTTGGCACTTGTGAAATGCACCGTGCCAGATATAGTATCCAAGCAACAGACCCTGGAGCTTTGTTAATACATGAAAGATGCTTCTATCACCTCAATTCATCTTCATGCTGTCATTCTCAAAGAGCGGGGTTTATACGCCAGCCAAAACAAGCAAAGCCCCCTCTAAACCGTCAGTGATAAGATTCTGGTCTTTGTTGAGCTCGTTCAGACTTGCCCTCCCCTTCATCATTACAAAGATTTGTCCTCAGCAAGGTTGAACTAATCAGGAGCTTCACTGACACACTGTGTCAACACCGGAGCACAGTGGGGTTTAATCAGTGTGTTTACCAAGACTTCTGCTCTCACAAGTGTTGTGCACATGAGACACTGTTTAGCTAGTGGTGTAATTATGTTGAAACATTTGGAGAGCAATTCAACACAGACTCCATTCCACTTGGTTTTTATTACAGTTTCTATGAAAACAGACTTTCCACATAAAACAGAGATATAATTCAAAGTAAACCAGTCAAAGAAAAATAATGAGTACAGTTTCAAATTAATCAATTTTCATCACGCCAAGATTAAAAAAATACAGAGACATATCCAAAACCCTCATTTGAACTTTTACTAAAATGGGGAAAATCATATTTCATGACACTTATTATATTAGTATCCATTCTTGAATCGAACTTGCATCACTTTCATAAAATCCCCTTTCTTTCATTGTCATGTAATAACTTTTTTCAATGGAAGACACTCAAGGGTGAAAGTGGCATGTCATGAAATAGCTGATTCTTGAACATTTCCCCAAGCGTAAACCCCTCTTACACCCCGGGGAACTATAGGGGTCTGTCAGTCTACGTTAGCCATGAGCTCCCATTAGGAAAAGGAAGCAATGAAACTCGGCTTTCCTGACACCAAATGCACAGAAATCCTGCCATTGTGCTTCTCCCCAGGGATTCAGGGATTTTGAGAAAGAATCCGGGGAGCTATACAGTAACAGCAGAACCTCATTAATTCTTAAGCAAAATCCCCCAGACTGGTGCGAACATTCACATAAAACCCCAAAGTTGATGTACTGAGGTTTTGTTGGCACAGTCAAAGACAAACTGTTCACCGTACCTGTTGCTGTGTTGTAGCAGGTCGCAAAAAGAGGTTATTCATAATTACATTTTGGGGGAATCAAAAATCAATGGCTTCTAGTTGGCAAACGTACTTACACAGAGATGATTGTACTTACTCCTTTCACTTGTAACAAAAGCCTGCACAATGTAGGCAACCTGAGATGGACTGATGACCGCTCAGATTGGACCGCAGGATTAACATTTCTGCTATAATAAGGCTTTAAAAAGAGAACGTATTTGAGTTACCTTGCAAAGTTTGACGGGTTTTGTAAGAGCTTTTACGGTTAATATTTTTGAACGGTTCATTAACTGAAGCTTAGCCTTTGTTCGTATTGCATAAGTTGCTTAGTAGCTCCTTGAATAACTGATTATATCACTGAAAGCATTGACGATTGCTAAGTGAGTGTGAAAATGCGTGCATCTCTTGGGAAGCCTTGCATATAGAATTAGATTAGAGCCATTGAAAAAAACAGTGCTCGGGTAAACCTTTGGTTGATTATTCAAATAACCAAGTTGATTGCATTTTGCTTATCTAAAGATGGCTAATCTTACTATAAGTATTATTGATCCCTAAACCACCTGGACTAACGTCATTACTGTTTAACTTGAATGATAAAAATGATAATAACCACCTGAACTTCATGTGATCCACCACCAGAGGGCCAAATTTCAGCAAACAGCAAATCTTAACATTTATGTTACTCTTGGTATTTTGGTTGTAATGCTGCAGAAGCCATCCAGCAGGCATGAAAATGATGGCAACAGGATATTAGGTGATTGATATCAAACAATTAATGAATTAGTAGCATGGTGAGATGTGAGATATAAATTACATAGTAATGGTTTATTGCACCTTTTTAGCAAGTCCAGCTCACAATATTAAAATGTTGACATATTTACAGAAACCCAACAAATCCCCCCATGAGCAAACACTTGTTGACACATAAAACTCACTTTAACAGCCCTATAGCTCATTCATTCAACCCACTCTTTTTTTTAAGTATGCAATTGCTGAATATAAACACAAGAAAGAAAACATATGTTCCAGCAATGACCAGAATCCTCACACTGGTAGAATTGTATGCATTACTGGGTTGTGTCAGCGTCACCTCACCAACATCCACATATCAATTGACTCAAATGGAATACTACAACTATGCCATTGGTTGAAAATGTATAAGAAATCATTCTCAAGATGAATGCCCCCCCCCCCACCCACCACCACCACAAAAAGTGCCAGGGTCCAACCATGTGTGTGATAAAAGCCTGTTCCATCTTCACAGTGCAAACCTTACAAACACCAAAAACAAACTTGAGATGTCAAGGCCAGAGTGTCACGGCAATACACTCAACAAATCCCGCCTTGTCCTTTAAATGGCAGTGTCAACCCAAGGCCACCAAAGGAGGTGCCATTCTTGCCCCTAGAAGAGGGTGGTGCAGGTGGCTAGATTAGTCCGGATTAGAGTTTATCCCCGTTTACTAGCAAGGGAATGAGGATAACAGCAATAAAGATACCAGCACTGTCAGCAAGCCGTTCCACATATCTCAATTGGAGAGAAATGCAGTAACTGAACTGGCAATAAGGGACAACTTTGACAGACAAAAGTGTTATCGAACCAAGCATAACACAGCATCATCTTCAACATATTGGTGTTTTTGTAGATTTATATGGGTCAGAGATTATCTAAATCTAGATTATGCACTTTGAGTAACAGCATTCATCATACCCATGGCAGTAATTTAGCAATAATTTGCTTCAGTCGAAGACATAATCCGGAGCTTTAGTTTGTTTGCCTATGATATCTTTGGAGCTCATAATAAATGCAGAAGACCTCTATGAGTGCATAGGTCAATGTTGGGGCTAAACCCGGCTCGGTTGAGTTCTGAGAACGTCATTGACCTCAATTCACCATATAAAGCAAAGTTTGTTCTCTGGAAACACAAATCCTGGTGTTTGAATGATTAGTAGGCACATTGACTAAAACTAGTGTGCCATTGGTTGGGACATCAGTGGGCACAGATTTACACCCCATCACAACTAACTTTGTGCAAGCGTTGAAGGAGCTGTCTTCATGAATTATAGAGTTGGCTGTGGTCCAAGGCAGAGGTGGCCTCTCGGGACCTTTAGCTTTAGCTGTCGTAATACAGACACTGACCTGCTCCCGTCAGAGAGAACAGGGCTCCTACTGTACGAGTCAAATATATGCCATTCAGTGGCTTCAGCCCCTTCACCACAGTGAGTGCCTGCATTTTCAGCATGGATGAGCCCAGTGGAAATCTGAACCCTTCACCCCGGCAGTGGCAGCACCCAGCTGAGGCAACTGAGCAACAAACACTGGCCAACTGGCAGTTCAGACGTGGTTGGTGGGGTTGAGCTCAGCTCTTGGCGAGCCAAGTTAATCCATATTTCTGAGCATTTCCAGGAGGTTTGTTGCAGCATTTCAAGGTGGTCCACAGTACATTCCTCTATTTCAGCACTACACTGCCAAGAGAAAAATTGTCAAACAGAATGGCTGGAAACAGGTGGGGCTATTTATAGATAATTCAGTCTGTTATTTAATTGATTTATTACCCAGTTCTTTTTCTATTCTGCTTTCCAGATCTACTAACTAATTGTTCATCTTAGTGGCCTCAAAAATATTCAAGAAAAAGAACTGAGGAACTCCTCTCTGTTTTACATGTTCTACAGAAAGACAAGGGCGTGCAACAGATCGTCAATTCAACATCTGGTAACACGACACTTAAAGGAGTGTGTTTCTCATCCGCCAATGAAAACGCAGGTAAATCATCCAAAACTGTCACAGCTAGACCCCATAAAGGTTTACGATTATTTCCTATCGGTGTCTATTTCCGAACAGCAATATCTTTTAGGAGTGCTAGTCTTTTGCAGCCATAAACATCACACCCCCATGCAAGGTCGAAATTAAAATAAAGAAGACACTTATTCTCATGCAAATAAAACCTAATGGTTTTAGCTGAATACCTAATGAGGGTCAGCCAGGGCAGCATGAAGGCGTGGGACAATTCCTAAACCAATAATAATGTTTCACAAAACAGTCCAAAACTAAGCCAAAGGCGGATTTACATCAATTAAGTCATCTCAACAACAAAAAACAGCTCTACCGACAAAAAATCCTTACATTTTGAAGACGTAAAACTGAGGTTTCTTGTTGACTTCACCCCATTTTTACTCCAACTTCACATGAATAAGATGCTTGCAGTAATGCACAAGCAGCCATGTCAGTTCAGGGGTGATGGGGTCTCTTTCAAGAGTGTGGTACCAGCATGCACTGCTGTTGGGGGACTACGAGCTGGTGAGCCCAGTGTGTGTGTGGGTGTGTGTGTGTGTGTGTGTGTGTATACATAGGTCTGAATAGGGTGGGGTGATGGAGTGTAGGAATGTTGGGGTGAGTGGGAATACAATCATGTGTATGAGACTGTTAGACAATGACAACCATCCTGCTCAGTCCCATTCATGGTCGACCTGAGTCATCTACATCTCTATGGTGAAAAAAAGTCTAATTCAAAAAACAGAAACTCTCTAAATTAAAGCTTAATTTTTGCCTGTCCAATCTCAGATGGAATGGAAGAGCAATGTGAGTTAGAAACACACATTTTTGATTCGACATCAACATGTTTTGTACAGCAATGAAAACCTCGCAGATTTTTTACGATACAGTGTCAGACTAGTGCGATATGAGGTCAGTCTGCCATCCAGTGCAACCTGGTTCCCCTGATAGTCAGAAAGAGCGCAGCTCCCCAGCGCCCCAACTCAGAAAACTAGGAAACCAGCTCAGCCTTCATGACCCAATTAGAAACATCCCCTGGACGGTGCAGAAACATCAGTCTCTCTTCTATCCATCAAATGGTCCCATATTAAGAGCAGCTACAAATAGAGCGGAGTGCAGAAAGACATGTGAGCAACACCTTATGCTTCAGCTTTGACATGTTTCAGAACATATCTCACTACATTCAAGCTTGGAAGTTATTATTTGTACTGTTTTTGGTGAAAGCCTTAAAGGTGATAGAGTGCGGTGAAGCTTCTGTTAATCATTATTCCTCTATTTTGATCAAAACTAGTTGTTCTCTCTCTCAGCTGAAGAGCATGACATCCGATTTACATTTTCCAAGGATCAGGTCCAAAATAAAAACTTTGGCACCAATTTCAGACGGTTGGGTTTGATGTCTGCTCATCTTTGGTGTCAGATAGTTGCTAATTTAACAGTCATCCCAAACCCTCACATTAACACGTCAGCAAACGAGTCATGGAGGTGATATATCGTTTGGTGAGATAACCATAAGAATAGATCGTCAAACCATGTCTGGTGCAACTGGGCTGATCTGTCTCCCTGTCCTTTGATTCCCTTTAATTTCTAGCATGATTCATAAATCTTATTCCACGTACATACAGTTTAATTTCAGTATGGAGTGGAGGGAGTAATGCACATATAAAGGGTTTCCCCGTCTGATCTAATAACTTGATTCGGTGGCCTTTGTGGGCCAAATTATCAATAAATCTGAGCTGAATAGGAGCCATTCAAAGTGACCCACATTGCCTGTAAATAAGGGCAATCAATCGGCTGACGGCCAGATTACATGAAAAAGAAGGCACGACTGGTGTTTATCGGACAATATTAGAGAGCAGGTTTGACACTGTGAACACATTTTACATTACTTTACGCAATTACTAGGCAAATTCCACTCATTACCAACACAACAAAGTGAATATTACATTTTTTTTCAGATTCTTCATATCTCTTTCTGAAGTACCATTGCTCTATAATGAAAAAAGCCATAGTATTCAAGGAATACTTGACAAAAACCTTCATTTTATGATTAGTTCGAAATTTGATTTTTAAGTGAGAACAACCCAAGGCCTTTTTTGTCCATGTGCTTTCATTAGGAGGAAGCTC
>CAESWR010001013.1:230467-240553 GCA_903171835.1 Mullus surmuletus
TAAACATGTGGGCCAGGTGTGTTCGTCACATGACTGGGGGTCTTGGCACATTTTTGGGGGGGGCGACGTTACCCACACATTTAGCTGTGTTGCTCATTCCCTGAATGCACGATCCTTACAAGTTGTACCTCGTTGTACAGGGGACCAATCAGGCTTTCCAACGGTATCAAATACAACACCGATTGGTTTTATTAAAGGGGAGAAACGATTGACTGAAATAACGTTTCTGAACTTTCTTTGAGCAGTTTAGAATTGTAATAGAGCCTTTTCACCCTCCGTCCCCGTGCAGTTCCAGGTGCTGACGGGCAGTTCAGGTGAGACCATCCCGAAACTGCACCCGTTCCTCGAGCCCGACCAGGGGACTGGTGGGGGCTTCACTCTGGTGCTCATGGACCACGACCCCCAGCAGTACCTCCCAGACCTGCTGGCTTTGGAGAGGGAGGCGCTCCTCTGCCCGTCCGGCTGCTCCATTATTCTCATCACCGGGAGCCTGAGAGCTGGAGGCCTCACGGAAACCATGTCTTACGTCACAGCAAGACCCGGTCGCTTCTCAGTCAAGACAGACCTTCACTTTATGATTGAGATTTTTTACCAGAAGAAAATGTATCAGTGAGTCTGCAATTAATTTCAACGGTGGGTTGGATTTTTTTTTCAAACATTTCAGTGTTACATTAACCAACAGTCTAACATAGATAATAAACAGATACTTGCTTCATCTGTGAATAATGTCCTGTTCTTTCTTTGAAAAAAAGAAAGAATCATAACTGCATCACTTCTCTGCCACCTATTGGTGATTGTGAGGAGCACAAGCACGTTATTGTTAATGTAACGTGATGACCAGCAGGGGGCGCATCGTCACTGTTGATGGCGCTTGTTGAAACCAGGACAAACCTCTTTGGCCAGATAATAAAAAGGGCAAAGACTTCCAAAAGGAGAATATAGGTGTGTAATTTGGTTGATGTGGAGTCTCTGACAGCATATGAATGTCCTGAAAAAGCTAATCAAATTCAGCCAAGGGTTTGTTCCACTCTTTTGTTTCCAGTTGGAAGTCTACATCTCTGCACATCCTGTCCTTATTAAGATACCACAGAACAACAGTGCTTTTATATTATATTTGTTTTCCATTACCAAGACTTAATATCAGCATCTGCATTATATATTATGTGCAATAATCCAGTGCAATAATAAAAAAGTGCAGCATTCTATTCTACCACTTTATTACTGTTTACTGTTTTTCATTTTTAGACACTTTTCTTTTCAATTATTGAAGTACTTTTGCCTTAAGGGTTGCTACCTGAGCCATTTGTGAAGGAATCCACGTGATCCACCTACCTACCTATCTATCTCTTTCAGATTTAATGTGGAATATAGAGGATGTTTTGTTGTGAGTTTAAACTTTGCTGAAAAGAGTAAGAGTTCAGATTTTAATTATCATTCTCAAACGTACAACTACAAGAACAAACACTCGGTTTCCCTCTTTTGAGTACATTGGGTTTAATTTTTTTAATAGGGATGTGTGCCTAGAGGCAGTGATAAAGCATTATCCCTCCACAGCAGAAATATTCATGCCCCAAAAATGTGTCGTTGGAAGAAATAACCCCAAAAGAAATAATAATTGCATGCGATATTCTTTATGTGCTTAAATTCTCCAGCCAGTAAGTAGCAACGTACAATTCCCTCAAGGTCAGGGACTGAATTACAGCTTTGACAGAGTGACTGGTAGGGAACATTCTTCATGGAGTGTCGGTGTCGGCCGCCCGTGTTGGCTCTTTAAGCACTCGCAGGATGACAAGGTCGAGAGGAGTCCATAGAAGCGGCCCTGGTCGACTACACGCTCCGGCTATACGATGTGATGGCAGTTGCTGTGACTGTGTTGCTGCGTCAGAGAAGCAGGCACTTCATGTAACTCCACTTTGTGTTCTCTATAGCGCCTGCAGCGTTATAGTGTCGCTTCTGGCTGACCGACACTTCACCTCAAAAAATGCGATCATTAGATACCGTTTTATCTGGCGGTCCACCGAGCAGCCAGCGTTCAGACAAACAGGCAAAGGAGGAAGGGCCCTAAAACTTAATCTCAAAACGGCGTGCGGTCACAAGTGGCAAGCGTATGATCTTTTTTCCATTGCCGGGACTCGACCACATGTGCCACAGCTGGCCCAGACTGTTGTCAGGGCGCTAAACATGTGACAACAACACTTGGGACATGATGTTTCCTGGGTATAAAGACGACAGAAATGGTGGACTTTTCTCAGCTTTTGATTCCTGTACACATGCAAAAGAATAAGGAAAAAAAAAAAGAAGTTACGCCAGTAGGAAGTGTCTGTGTGACGTTAATCTGGAACTTTGGCCATTTACATCTCGGTTTTCACAACTAAAGAGGGAAGCTACTGCACCATACGCAACTCTGCAATTTTCCATCTGTGTCGTGTTGCGTGACTACAAAGACCGACACTCCCTTCAGTTATTGCATCCAGTCATTGAGGAAAAAAAGTGCAGTGGTCAGGGCTAGAGTCGCTCTCACAGGCACACAATCCCTCTCCGTGTTTCTGCAGCTGGAATTGGTCTGGGGAGGAGATAATGAGATTCCACACAATTCAGCTTAACTGGTGATCAAGCTGGTGAGAACAAACATCTGTATTAGTGACGTTTGTCACTGTCTGACTGCCTCAAAATAAAATGTTTGGATTCTATATTAGAAATAACATCCTAAATATGAATATTTCAGTGAAGCTCAGTGCCAGAATTGTAGATTTTAGACCATGCTGCAACTTTAGCATTGGTTGGAACAGTATACCTGAAGATTTTTCTCCACTGCTGGCTTAATGGCAGAAAAAACCAAAAATCTTTCCCCAAAAAACAAAAAAATTCCAGTTATCTGTTTACTAAGCATTATTGTGGTACATGATACACATGCAGTGTTCATACTGGAGCATGTGGTCATTAATGGGACGATTAACAATCATGTTCAGAATCAGAAAGCTTTATTTCTCATTGTGCCAAATGGTACATACTTAATCCACATCCAAAATCACACACAGTTAATAAGTTAAGAGTGCACATAAACACGCATCTAACCACAATACTCTGCAGTGCCCATATTGCAATGTCCACAATAAAAATGTGTATTAAAAAAAATCTAAAATAGATGTTGATTATTGCCCATAATGCCTTTTTGTAGGAAGATGGTCAATGGGAGGCAGAGGTGGGGCAGTGCAGATGGGGGGTACTGGTTCAGTTCTGTAATGGCACGCAGGAAAAAAACAGGACAAAACCATGTCCTACTATTTCATGTTAACATTGCTGGTGTAAAAGGTCAGACACAACATGTCCACGCCACCAAAACATAGACTCTGCACAAAATAAACTCAACTTAAACCTCAAAAGCGAGTATTTAAGGGGGTCAGACAGAGGAGATGTCCGTCCACCTGTAACTAGGCTTCTAATAACAGGAGGCGGTGGAAACAGTTTGAAGTTTCCAGGTAAATAAGCAGGTTAAACAGCCCAAAAGACGCTCCTCCACGACACAAGCCTGTTCATCAAGAAGTGCCGCTGCAGCTGGAGCGCTGCCTACTGCGCATGTCCGGGCGCGTCGGGCGGGAATCAGGTGAGCTGTGCGCGCCAATTAACTCCGGGGAGGAAACTTTGGCGCGCTTTTTTTTCTGTTTGTTTTCTCCCGCGCGCGTGTGTGCGTGTGTGTGTGTGTGTGAGTGAGAGAGAAGGAAAGATGGTGGCGTTCAGAGGACTTTATCACGGCTTCTCCCGCCTGGCGCAGGTGGTTGTGAAGAACCAGAGCAGAAAACATGGCGCATGGTGGCCAGCTGCTTGGGCTGGCAAGAAGGTACTTGGTGGAGAACATTGATTTATTGATTCATTTATTTTCAAATGTGTTTTTTTTTTTTTGGTTCCATCTATGTTTTCTTTCACCAAACCAACATTCACACATAATTCATGGCCTTCACGTGCAGCCTCGTGACAACCAGGCTTTTATAAATTGGCTTTAAACCACCACCAGCTGTGTAGGGTGTGACGTCTGAGAGATGTTGGGGCCCTGCTACAGATGTGTTGGAGAATTCCATCCATATTGTGGCGGCCTTGGGAAGCTCGGTGCTGCGGAGGGACAGCAATGGCTCATGGGAGGGATAATGTCAAGAGGGATTTCACGCATTTTTTGTTCCTAGTTGCGTTTGGTGAGTTGTGGGGGCAGTGTGTGAGAGGGAATGTTTGATTTGTGTGTTTAATGTTGTATTTTTCCTATGGATGTTGTGTTAGTGTCATATCAGCATGCGCGTTTTGTTGAAGGAAATGAATAGTATCGACCATAGTTATGCAGTGTCTGTATAGAAGTCAGAAAATATTTCATTTGTGTGCATTTCTTCTTGGAAATATCCATAATATTCATCACAATGGTTAAAAGAATAGCAGCATCTTCAATCAAATGAAGTGAGTAAATGAATGCGTAAAACTTCCTCCCCCCCAAAAAACAGTCTCTCACAAGTGTGCTGCAGGGTTTTGGTCATTGATTGACCGTATGTCAAACTGTACGCATCTGCTCTGTCTGTCTTCCCACATCATAGTGTTTCTCAAGACGTGGGCTGAGAACAGTTTGATCATAGTAACCATACTTCCTCTTTTGTGGCTTGTTGCTATGGCAAGACTTCCCTTCCAGGCAGGAAGTGACAGGAAGACCCAAGTGATGATTTTTTTTTCTTTTTTTTTTCTATCGTGTGTGTGTGTGCAAAAAGATTGTGCATCATGTTTGGGTGGAGCACTTTGCCGCGTCCCGAGACGGTTTGAGTCGACGCTTCGAGGTTTTGCTCTGGGTTGTGGACCGCCATGGCGAAGAATTCAAACACTCTGGGTATCCCTGGTGGCCTCATGGTGAGTCGGGCTCAGTGATTTATTTTTGTGGGGGTCCATTGGTTTGTTTGGCCGTTTGATGTTCAGAAAGATGTCTGTAGGTGAGTGTTGCACTGAAGTTGCAGCTGTGCAATTTCCTTCTCAGTCTGCGCGACAGATCTTATCTGAATCTACCCTGTTGGTAACTTTTACTTCCAGTGCGCTGAGGATCGGGTTCTTGTGTTGGCTTGTACCGTCGGGTCTGCTCTCCTCAGCGGTGCCAGAAGCAATCGCGCTGTGTGGCTACAGTTGGTTGCTATCGAAAAACAGACCGGGCCTGTCTTAGTCAGAGGCGGAAACCAGACCATGCCCGCTCTGCCAATCTGTCAAGTGTGTGTGTGTGTGTGTGTGTGTGTGTAGGCTGAGCCGATGTGGGCCTCATCTTTGCGAGACACCATCTTTATTTGATTTGCTGTGTTACGCGTGTTATGTGTGTGTGAAAGAGGTGGTGAGGACACGGATGTTTGTGTGGCTTTCCAAAAAATTTTTTACAAAAAATGGTATTGTGTGCCGAGTCTTGGATTTTGTGTGTTTTCTGACACTCGGTGCCATAGACTCTCGCTGTGCACTCCGTCTGTTGGCAAATCTCGCCTCTCCTCTGAAGGACCTCCGACGGGAATCCAAATGTGCACGGCTTCTCAGTTAGACTTTCGTCAGCGTGCAGAGAAGTGCCAGTGTTGCCGACTTCCCGTCGTGACTCAAACCCGTGAAGCGTATTTGCAGGCGCTGACTCTGACTCCCGCGGCCAGAACGGCAAGCAGGACTCGGGTGAGATTGGCACCTGCAGAAACAGCCGGGCCTTCATGGCTCAAGTCTGTCACTTGCCAAGAGATTTTTCAAATGGTCTTTTATTTTGTATTTTTTTTGCATTCACCAAAGACCACAGATGGGAGCGCTTACCCGGACTGGCAATTGTTACAGCAAAGCAGCGACTGTCAAAACCCTGCTACCACTTATAGTTTCCTTTTTTGTAGTTTCTGTTGGACTCGACTGTTCTTTTTTTTTTTTTTTTCATGTTGATGCTGCACAGGATGTTGCAGATGTTTGATATTCAGGACTAGACCTACTTCAAACAAGCGGAGCGCAGATTCAGAGCAAGGATAACCTTCGGAAAATGTTCCGAAAGGTTTTCACAAAGCCCTTCCCAGTGTTGGTGTTGAGGTAGCATTAGCTTACTGGTAGATGGTGGATGAAACTTCAATAATTCGACAGTTGGCTGCCATTCCAGATCCATTTGGTGCTGATGCGTTAAGAATAATTAGCAATGTTGGAGTCCGTTGGAGTCCGAAAAGATTCCCCATGGGTCATTTTAAAGAGCAAATGGTTGACAATGTAATTGATAAACTGGGCAGATTAACTGATTAAGAAAATAATCTTTTGGGTTTATCCCCAATTGATTGTATTGGCAGGAGTCTTCATTATCAATTCATAGTCAATGGCAAAGCCCAAGGTGGAAATTGAGACTGACTTGTGTGAAATGAAATGTGTGTCTGGTGGTTGAAATGACATTACCTTTTAACTCGACTGAATGCGACTGTCATGACAATGTGTCATTCATAGGAACTCAGACACACACACACACACACACACACACACACACACACACACACACACACACACACACACACACATGCTTATATTCACACCCCGGGGCCATGTAGTAACCTGCATATCTGTGGAGTGTAGCAGGAAACCAGAGCACACAGAGGAAACCCAAACAGACAAAAGCTTGTAAATTCCCAGCAGAAATGTTTGCGAATTAAAGTCCAGGATGTAGTTTTCGCAAAAACAATTTTAGGGGGCTCTGAATATGATGTCAGCTTGACTTCATTTCCAAATGGCAGCCCTGCATGTTACACTGAATATCTCATCCTTATCTCCCTCTTTCATGAAACATCCCCCGGGGGGCTCTGAGTCACTATCCATATATTCTTTCAGTATGATGATTTTTTTTCTCACAATAATGACGCCCCAAAAAAAAAACAAAGCAAGGTTGCATCGTTTAGAACAATGAATACGACCCCCGTACCATCTTTGCTGATTGGCTGTCACATGGTATACGGGTTGTCACAGCAGGTTTGGTGGGCAAATCGTTTTTTGGTGGTTGGGGGGGGGGGGGTTCGTAGTGGCAGCAGAACAAACGGGAATGCACTTGAAGATGTGAATGTCGAGCTGCGAAAGCTGAATGAGAGCCATTGTCATCAGTGTCCCAACCACTTCCTGCCTCGACTGATTGCAGCACTCTGCTAGAGAAAAAACAAAAGGCGTGAAAAACTGCAGCTGGTGTTCGCATTTCACTTCCTAAATGTGCACCTGCTTGTGTGACATTGTTTTTCTTGAAGCCACTGTAACAGATCTCACTTGAAGTCGACTATAAAAGCTTTTGTTTGGGGTATTTTGATGTGTTGTGATGTACTTGACGAATTGTTATTTTTGATTTTTCACATCGTAGTCTTTAAGAACACAGGTGTCAAGTAACAAAGTACAAATACTTTGTTACCTTACTTAAGTAGAAATTTTGGGCATCTACACTTTCTGTTGAGTAATTATTTTTCAGCTGACTTTTTACTTCTCCATACATTTTTACGCAATTATCTGTGTTTTCTACTCCTATTTTATTTCATTCCAGCTTGTCCCCTTTCCAAAAAAACACACAAACAAAAACAAGCGTTCCAGATCAATAATGCCATCTGGATAGAGTGAATTTGATTGCTTGGATGAGAAGTATAAATACCATTCCTCAGGAGTACACGTATGGTTTTTTGCATTGTACTAAAATGCGTTCATTATCAATAGGCTTAAATGAGGCTGAAACATTTGAATCTAACATTATAGTCATTATGGCCTTTAGAAAAATGTGTTTTTGGGGAGGTGGGGTCGTGCACTATAGGCCTCTTAGCTTTGTCCTTAAAGGCATTTTTTCCCCCTTTCATTACTTTTACTTTACTTGAGTACAAAGCTTGCGTTGATACTTCAACTTCTAACCTTAGTATCTATACTTCTACTTGAGTGATGAATGTGAATGACACCTGATTGAGAATGATTTGAATTAATGGTGTTACAGCCCTTTATTTTTTATTTTTATTTAATTGTAATTGAATGTTTAATCTCCAATCGACCTCAGCCGAGCGTTCCGCCTCAGATCAGACCTTCTCCTAAGTTTGTTCCAGTGTTGTTGTTCCCCACCTTATCATCTTCCCTCTCTCCGCACAGATCCAGGCGGTGTCAGACGGAGGTGAGCATGTCTTCTTGCGCTCTGCCAATCCTGTTGATCTCGGGAGGGGGGAGCGGGGGGGGGTAACAAGTCCATGCATGACGGAAGAAACTATCTGATTCAGTCTCATTCTTGGTCATGCTTCTCTTTGCTGATAAATGGGTGTGTTTGTGCCTGGATGCGTGTAGAGTTGAACATGTCGGCGCGGGGTTGCGGAGGCAGCAGCTCCAGCCTCCCGGGGACGCCAGGCGGCGAGGCCAAC
Source organism: Mullus surmuletus (assembly GCA_903171835.1). NCBI lineage: Eukaryota > Metazoa > Chordata > Actinopteri > Syngnathiformes > Mullidae > Mullus > Mullus surmuletus. The sequence goes on from CAESWR010001013.1 coordinate 238,840, forward strand.
AGCGTGCTGAGCTGGGCCGTATCCTTCGAGAAGCTGCTGGAGGACCCCTGCGGCGTCCGCTACTTCACGGTGAGAGTCTCGCACGCACGCACGCACGCACGCACGGCGGCGGCAGCAGCGTTTTAGCTTTCAAACAAGTTGGGACAAACGAAGATCCGCTCACTTGGTTTCTCCGCAGTCCTTCCTAATGTCGGAGGTGAGCGCGGAGAACATTCTATTCTGGCAGGCGTGTGAGAAATTCAGGAAGATTCCATCCACCTTCCTGGACGAGGTATGTGGGCTTTTCTCCTCTCTTCAAACACCGTGACTCTCCTCTGTGATTCATTGCGCTCTGACGAGGCCCTCTGTAGTTTTCCCTCCTGTCGTTCTGAGCTGTGGACAAATAGTGATGCATTGTTTGTGATCTCCTTTTGACATGTTGGACTAGTGCGCACAGCTCTATGCGTAAGACCTGAATTCCTTCACTTGTAGAAACTTTTCTGTGCACTCCTGCCAAGCGCACGTGTCATACGAGCCTTGGCGAGGTGTGTGTGGGTGTGTGTGTGTAGGTGTGTGTGTGATTTCTGGAGTGAGTGGCTGAGTGAATGGGCGTGCTGCACACACATTTGACACTGACAAAGATGACGTGATACTTACTTTTTTTTATTGCTTTTTTTTAAATCAAGCAATGTCGATCCAATCCGATACCAGCGAGAATCATACATACTTTTAGTACTTACTTTGCAGAATGGAATGTTAGAAAAGGCTTGATCAAGTGATATTACTCAAACGGAGAACAATGGTCAGCAACAGTTGCTATGAGAAAAACTCACCCATTTATTGTTAACCAATGGCTTTAATATTCTACATAGAAGTGGCGGAGCGGAGTCTGGAATGGACTGCTTTTCCCATATTTCCTGTGGAGTTTTCTGCTGCAGCTGTTTGTAACAATTTCTTTTAGTGGATGAATAACTGCTCCCTTCTGGCAGCAGTAAAATACATAAAAGTTCATTACACCATCCAATGTTAAGTTTAATGACAACAGATGTATCCAGAATATACAAATTAGTTATTTAAAAGCAACATGCCAGTGCTTCTCTTTCTCTCTTTCTCTACAAGGCAAGTCAAGTTATCTATAAATCATGTAAACACCACGAAACAGCTGATGATGGTGCGCGCAGTTATACCAAGGTTGCAAGGTCGGACTTTTTTTTCTTATGAAAGCGTGATGCAAATGGATTACACTTTTGAACGCATATTGGACAAAAAAACGCCTTATCAGTGTGCAACTAGACGGAACTACTTTCTGGGGGAAAAGTCACTGCTGATGAACGACACTGATGATGAGGATCTCATACAACTTCATGTCGAAAAATCCAGACTATCCCTTTTAAGGCTCTGGTTCCTTTTAAGGCTCTGGTTGTTGAGTGGCAATGCAGGAGCTCAGACAGGTGCAAAGGAGCAACACCATTGAGGGCTTTAAAAACAAATAAAAATCAAAGCGGACAGAGAGCCGGTGAAGGGACGCCAAAACTGGTGTGACGTGGTCGCGCTTTTTCTTAGCGGAGAGAAGTCGAGGAGCGGCGTTCTGGATGAGCTGAAGGCGGTGAATAGATGATGTTGGTCCGAGCCAACGTGCAGGGAGTTGCGATCATCAATCTTCTCTTCCCGTTCAATGAGCTCAATCATCCTTGGCTTTAGTTTAAGTCCGATGCTCTTTTCAGCAGCTGTCGTC
>CAESWR010001014.1:53510-65062 GCA_903171835.1 Mullus surmuletus
CGTAAAAAAAAAAACTATACTATTATGGGTGCATTCGTAGATTGTCTCTGAGGATTCTGTTGTTCTTTGGATTCCGTTATATGATAGTTGTCTGTAGTCTTTATCGTAAACTAAAACGGTAAAGTTAAAGGCATCACTGATGGAAACCGTTATTACTCAAAGTGGCGACAAGGTATTAGGAAATATTAATAAGGTCTTCAAAAAGTCTTAAAGTTATTAAAATGAACTTTTAAGAGTCCTGTATAAACCCTGTTACCCGGCCTTCCCCTCGCAGTGTTTGTGGGTCGCCAGCTGATGTCGTTCTGGATGGGCAACGCCATGGTGCACGAGCTGTACACGGCAGCCAGCGGCCTCTACGTGTGCTGGCTGTCCATCCGCGCCGCCACCGTGCTGCTGTCCTGGATGCCGCAGGGACGCGGCGTCATCCTGCTCAAAGTGCAAGAGTGGACACTCATGGTAAAGTGCTTAATCATTAACAGCCGTAGCAAAAAAAATCTGTTTTGTTTTACCACGTCATGCAAAAATGTAAGGTGGTTCTCACGTCAGTCATTGCCAAACTTACATTCACCTTTAAGCAATAAGTTCATTTGATTAAATAGTTGGTTTATTGCTTTGGTAATGAACTGAAATGAAAAGCATCGGCCCGTGTTTTGCCTCTGCGCTGTTTGCTTCAAAGAATCATTGAAGGAGCTCCACCATAAAACATCATCAGCCCCCAAGCGAGAGCAATTCTAAATGCGACGTGTTTGATTTATCCAGTGCTTTCCCCGCTGCGATGGAACTGTTCAAAATGCAGTCACAGTCGCGCTGTATTTGAATAAATGTTTAGAATCGCTGTTAATCTTTCACAGAGGAAAGTGACTCAGGGCCCGGTTGTTTGTCTTGCCAGATCGTGAAGACGGTGATGGTGGCCGTGCTGCTGGCCGGGGTGATCCCTCTGCTTCTGGGGCTGCTGTTCGAGCTGGTCGTCGTCGCGCCGCTCAGAGTCCCGCTGGACCAGACGCCTCTCTTCTACCCCTGGCAGGTGAGTGTGTGGACGTTTGAGAGGAAGTCCCACTCAAGCCTGACCTCCTGTTGAAACCTCAATTAAGAGTTTGTGTGTGTGTGTGCTGCAGGACTGGGCGCTCGGTGTGCTTCATGCTAAAATCATCGCCGCCATCACGCTGATGGGCCCTCAGTGGTGGCTGAAGACCGTCATCGAGCAGGTGAGGCCGTAAAAACGGGAGGCGGGAACACTGACGAATTGTTAAAACATGCGTGTGAGCGTGTTGTGACGTGTGAGGGCGGCGTCTCTCCTCTGCAGGTCTATGCAAACGGCATCAGAAACATCGACCTCCACTTCATCGTGCGCAGGCTGGCTGCGCCAGTCATCTGCATGCTGCTGCTGTCTCTTTGCGTGCCGTACATGCTGTCCAAAGGCGTCACGCCTCTGCTGGGTGAGGCTCGCAAACACATCGCATCACCGCCAGGGGCGTCCCGATCCAATACTGAGAAACGAGCGCACTAATTGCGTCTTCCCTCCCGCGACAGGCGTGCAGCCCGAGATGCAGATCCTGGTGGAGAGGAGGATCTACCCCTTCCTGCTGATGGTGGTCGTCCTGCTGGCCATCCTCTCCTTCCAGATACGCCAGTTCAAACGCCTCTACGAGCACATCAAGAACGACAAGTGGGTGGCGTGCACGTCCTTCTGCCTCCATCTGCTTTGTATGCATCACCAATAGGGTTGCAACATTTGGGGGAATTTATATAAACTGCATTGTCATGCATGTATGAATGTGAAACATGTTGGTTTGTTATAAGCAGACATGCATGCAAACATGTCAATGCAGTATTTCTAAATGACTATCAATGAATTTTCAGGGATTTTTGGGGGGGAATTTTCTCTGAGTCCATGAATATGGGCATCAATATGTGTCGCATGCAAATATGCCTGATACAACATTTGTAAAAGACACAACTCCGTATTTTGACTGTAGAACTTTCAAGGTTTCTTTCACAGAACAAAAATGAAAAAGTGAAAAAAAGAAGGAGCACCCAAAAAAAGGCTCATTCAAACATTTAGTGTAGCTTCTCTTCAGGCCACACTTTCTGCCCATTAAGGACCTGGACCTCATTTTCTCCGATGGCTGCTGTCCCGTTAATGACTTTTCAGGGAACTTTTTTCCTCCACCCAGTTGCAACCCTAATCACCCAAAATAAGAGATTACGAGGGATTTGAGTGGATAAAAAGTGTTTGTGTGCTCTCCTCTCCTCTCCTGTGTGTGCTGTAGGTACCTGGTTGGACAGCGACTGGTCAACTACGAGCGTAAGACGGGGAGGAGCGTGCCGGCCCCCACCTACGGGCCGGCTCCTTAAGTCCGCTGGATCGTTCGGCCCGGCAACAAGAGCCAACGTGGTGAAACTCCTTTGTTTCCTCCCGGCTCGGCTGCTATCATATCTGTCTCAAACTCAACCTCCAAACACACGACTGAAGCCCCATCCTTCCGCTCAGCAGCCGCCGTCATGGCCTGCGAAGACTTTGGGGGGGGGGGAATGAAGAGTGAAGGCAAAAACAAAAAGTCTGGGTTTTTTTGTTGTTTTTTTTTTTTTAAGAGCCTGCGAAAACTTGTCAGCATGATTGAAGCCCGGCAGCCACACAGACTTTTGAATGTGTCACTTTTTAAACTCCGCTGACATTTGAAATCGCACCGATCGTTAGAAGGACTCAGCCGAAGACCGGATAGTGGAGAATTGCTTTTTACCTCAGATTGCGCTTCCCTTTGTTGTGAAATATGGTCCCGGGGTGTCACGCGTCGTCTCTTAATGAGACTGTTTTGACAATTCATCACGACGCGGGAGATAATTAGACTGCGAGTGGAGCACCTCTGCGGTCGTTTGCCATTGTTGACTCGTCTCCGATCGTATCCTTCTTTTAACACAAATGTGTCAGTGAAAAGGAGGGAAATGGGGTAATGTAGCAATGTGATTTTTTTTTTTTTTTTTAATAGATGTTTTTATTAGATGTTTTCATTGGGGTTTTTTTTTTTTACGTGTTACCACATGGAGTGAGCTGTTAGATAGACATGTGCGGATTCTGTTGAGCTTAACACAAAAGAAGAGAAGAAGGGTTGCACTGATGGCATTTCAGTAAATATTGAGACATTCAGACAGTGCAGGATGGAAGGACTTAAAAACTGTTATTTTTTTTATGGATAAAGTATTAGTTCCTCCTGACAACAAAACTAACTATTGAACTAACTAACTGACCAAAAATTGCCCAAACTTTAAACATCGGCAGCAGCCCAGAATTTGACAATCGGAGGCTCCAGAGAACAGGATATTTGAGCCCCACAGAGGCTGATAAAATGTTTCAGTCTGAAGATTTTTCTTTTTTAGGATGCAAGATGTGCAGCTAATAATCTGTTCAGTGTTTTTAACCAGTATTCTCGTCTGCAGCGAAAAAACTATGGGTTTTTATAAATGAAGTCAACACACTCAAAGCATCTTTCCCCTCTTGCACCCGTTTGCTGAAGCATGCTTTTTCACTTCTCAGAAACCATTTTAAAAACAAGCAAACAGTGTTGTCATGGTGGGCGGTTCGATGTCTGCCGTCTCTGCAGGAGGTCCAGTGGTGTTCACACTCAAGTCAGCGTCCAATCACTTTCACTACACACTCCCATCACGTAAACACAACCTGCCATTCTGCACACGTCGGTCCAGCCATTTCAACCCTTACCTGTGACTCCCCGGGTGGCTTTTGCATCAATTTACTCTGCTGACAATTGATTCAGTATTCAGTAATCCATAGAATGATAAGATAATAGAAAGCCAATTTAAAAATAATTCTCTTCCACCAGAATGAATCAAATTTAAAGGCTTATTGCACCTGAAATATTATAAAATTTTCACTGTAGCTCCACGTGTTTTGAACAGTAATGGTCACTGATGGTGTTTGTTTCCCCCAGACTGATTGAAAAGTGTCCGTGTCTCACTGTGGCGACTTTAAAAATGGGCTTTTAATTGAAAAGATGAACTGACGTTTTGCATCTGTTTTTGACACTGCATTTCCGTTAGAAGAGTTTAGGGTTTTGGTAAATGTAAACTGCTTTTCTGTTGATATGGGTCGTGAAATGCATTAACAAATGTAGTGCTGCGGTTTGGAATGCTCACATCCTGCGTATGATGCTGTTAAGTGACCTTTTTAGTATCTCCTTAAACTGACCGGGACACTTCAAATTTTGGTCTTGATTTTCAATTTTTAGAAGCAAATGATTTCTATTTTTATATGTGAAAACAAGGCAGCGAGCGGCAGCATGTACTGTAAAATAAAAGACTGATTGTTGCTTCAGTAAGATGAAACAATAATAAATAGTTGTATTGACTTTGGACTTCTGACTTTTTTCTCATATTTGTTTTCATGGTCACTTCACTGGTACCATTAACATCAGTTGCAAGCTATGACTGGGACAACCATTAAGACCAGACCAACAGAGAAACATACAAAATAAAAATACAGAATACTAATAATAACTGACCGTAAATGCTGTAAATAATTGGGAAAAAAACTCAGCCGTCTTCTCATTTACTACCATGTCTGTTGAACCATGGCTAAGTGCAGCTCTAGGCAACAGGAAGCGAGTTATTTCTGCTGAATCCAATTACCTTTCAGCTAATACATAGTCTTAGCAGTTTGGGAAACCGGGCGCAGATTAGGAGCATAAGCAAAGAAGATTTCTCTTACAGCCAAATCAGATTTTTCCAACCTGTGCTGCAATATTCAACTTTTTCATTTTAATCAGATCGTCCTCGTGTCCCCTTAAGTTGTTCTAAAGTGATTAAAGTTCACCACCTTGAATTTTCCGTTACAAAATCCATTAATCAGACAACTAAACGTTCTAATGTGGATTGTATTTTCTCTTCCCATTATGAGCAGGAAACGATCAATCAGCCAGAGTAGCACACAATGCAGGATTTAACAGCAAGATATTAGATTTGCTCAGGCTGAAACATGTCGGCTCAGTGTGAATTGTCTCTTCCCGCGGCCAAGCAGACGAACACAAGAACCCGCCTGACACATTTATTCCAGCTATGAGCAAAGTTTTTTACCTTCCAGCGCCCCCATTTACATTTCCTGTTCACCTTTAAACTGCTCATGTGACACATTGGCGATTGGAGGCGATGCCACTGCGCACAAATGATTTGACAAAAGTGACCTGAGGGCCTGAACTGGTTCTTGATGTAGGTCGATCCCACTTCTTCCACCGTATCGTCTATACTAGTGTGGTCACATGGGTGAAAAATCCAATTTAAGATGTAGGGTGGGGTTTAGGGGCAGCTTGACAGGTTATTCTGATGATAGTCATTATATAAGGATTAGTCTGCAGAACAAAGGTAGCTAATGGCTTCTAGTCTTTATTCTCTGAAAAATGGTGGATTTGTACAAACATTGTTTTGTGCAAATATGTGATTTTCTAACTTTGAAGAAAATATTATTCTTAGTGCCGTTTGCCAAAACTTAAAATAGTAATTGACCGTAGACTTGCGCTGCCAACGGTCCTCATAAGGGAGGGGGCAGCAAGACAGAGAGCGACTAAAAGGATTAGTGTGCGTCAGTTGAAGAGGATGTCTCTCATCCCATTGCAGGCCATTATCAAAGGAAGTCGTGTGTCTCTCTGCAGGGAAACACAGGATTAGTCTATGTGCTGCTACTTGTGACCATTAGCTTCTCCAGCCGGGGACGACGCTGCCTGCTCTGTCTTCAAGCTCACCAATTTAGCTCTAACTCGTGATCAGGACCGAGGTCAACACAAGCTGCCTGGCAGACCTCCTAACGCTTTGATTGAATGATGTGGGGGGATCTTCATTCGATAAGACACGGACGTTGGCCGAGACTGTAGCCGATGATGGAAACAAATGGAATATGGACAAACTTTTGAAGGGAAATACTTTTGGGGCCATCGCAGAACATGCACTCGAGCAAAGCTTTCTTAATGGAATCCGAGCTGTTCTTACTTCCTCAGCAACCCGGAAAAGGCGGATTTGAGGAACAAGTTCAATGATCCTTTGTCTCTTTAGAAACCCGGTCAGCCCTGGTCGGACTAACTTGTTGGGTAGGATGACCAACTGTGTTGCAGAGGGTCTTTGGACATAAACTCTAGGTCCTACCTAGAGGTGTCCTGGCGCCCCAAACAAATTCCAAGTGAGGAGGGGGGAGGGAGGGATTAAATGGTGTTAACGATAGAGGAAAACAGTAAGGGTGTAAAACTTCATGAGAATGGAGTGGCCAGAACCATCGGAATGGGCGAGAATGAGCTCAGGACCAATGGACAGGCTGTGGTCACGCCTGTCATGTCCATCACGCAGTCGGACCAAGATGACGAAGACTGTGAGGTGCCAGGAGATGACGAAGATACCGAGGTTGATTACACGCGCAACTACTGGGAGGACGAGGACGACATCTACCAAGAATTCGAGGAGCTGGACTTTGAATCCCTTCCGGATCACGAGGACACGAGGAGCATCGCCTCGGACGATTCCTTCTACCCTCTGGACAGTTCGGTTCGCACTCACATGCTACGGCCGCCGAGTCCTGACAGCCCCGAACTGATCTCCTTCTTCAAGGCCTGCTGCAAAAACAATGCCATCATCGTCAAGATCATGATCAGACAAGGAGTGACCGCGGACGAAGTGAAGGAGACCGATAGGAACAGAAGAGTAAGAGTGTCCAGGTTCACCACACGTTCACATTGAGGTCAGGCGGGTGTGTGCTTTCCCAAGGTCTACTGGTTTCCATCAGAAATATATACACATATAGTATGGTAGTATAAAGTACTTTTCTTTTATGGTACAATAGACCTAATGTGGTTCAGCTCCTGGATCTCCAATGTACCAAAGACGACCAAATCCTAAAGTGGTCATGAGGTCAGCGTGGCTGGTTAAGCCCCAAGCAACAGATGGGCAGATGGGGAGAATAAACGACATGGGGACAACAGCAGCTTGCTGGACCTCAAGCTTTTAAAGTCCTCACTAAGATACTGACCTGAAGACTCAGTAAGAGATCCCATTTGCCAGGAGAGGCTGTTCCGGGAGCATGACGACAATAATTGTAAGGTTTAATGAGGACAGTGTTTACATAAGCGCGTTCGCATAGAAATGAGCACGTTGTTGACGTCTTGAGGCGTCAGTAGATCAGAGGCTTTTTAACCTACAAGCCGGTTTCTATGGAAACGGAAAAACAATGCGCTTTTTGGGGTTTCTATGAAAGCTAGGAGAGGTGGTAACATCATGATTGATAGCGGATATCGGAGGCACTGGTCAGAAGGGCCTTTGATGGATCCTACAATACATTAATGGTCAAGATAATGTAGATCTTCTGTCCATTGGTCTTACATGACTGCACCAACCATGTCGCCATGACACAAAACCCATAATTACAGTAGCATGGAAGTGCGATGTGCCTCTCTGTGAGCGGGGGGGGGGGTTTGTTGTGAGGCTTTCTTACATCCCAGCTGCTCATGTTCTGCGACCCTGAGCCACTTAGAGCTCAAGAGATGAGCTTCTTCAGATCGTGAAGAAAGGAATGAGTTTAATGTGTGAAGGAGGCCAGAGGTATGGTATGTTCTGTCCTCGTCCTTTTATCCACTCAGGGTTCATCATGGGACAACTTTTGAGATGATTCAGCTGCCAATGGCCGAGGAAACACACTTCATTGATTGATTTGCTATTCATAGTTTCTATTGCCTGTTAGATGAGTCTGACCAATCTCCGACCACGCAGTCCCATCTAACATTATTATTTTTTCTTTCAGTCTGCTCTGATTGTGGCTTGTTACCATGGCTACGTGGACGTGGTCATGGCGCTCTCCCAGTGCCCTTACGTTGATGTCAACTGGCAGGACAATGAGGGCAACACCGCTCTGATTACTGCGGCGCAAGCTGGTGAGCGTTTATATTTGCACTCAGAATGAGTCCGCTGTGGGACAATCACAGAAGATGGAGGAGAATGAGGACGGATTTTAAGAGTTAGAATTACTTTGACTCAACTTTTGAACTCAGAACAGCAAATTCACCCTTTTCTCCGCTCCATAGGACACATTTTCATCTCCAACTACCTGCTGAACTACTTCCCTAATTTGGACATTGAGAGGAGAAACGTCCACGGCTTCACAGCTCTGATGAAGGCGGCCATGCAGGGCCGGGCCGAGTGCGTCCGATCGCTCATGATGGCCGGTAAAGACACTTAAATGTGCGCATCAATGATTCCGCACAGGTTGATTCACTCCCGATATTTTCTTTAACCATCGCAGGGGGCGATGTGCAGGCCCGAGACAACAGCCGGAAGATGACACCCAGAGAGTGGGCTCTCTTCACGGGTCGCTACGAGACCGCCAACCTAATGCAGCGCCTGATGTCCAGACCTTGCGCCGAGCAGTTCTGTGACTCTTTCTCCTTGGAGTGGCCCATGCTGGAGGTGAGTTAAACCCTCTTGCAGTCAAATGTAATGACTTGGAGGACCGATCTTGACGTTTGTTGTCATCCCACAGGAGCTTGCAGCCCAGGAGCAAGAGCCAAAGTCGTGCTGGGGGCATTGTGTGAGCAGTTTGTCCTGCTGCCCTTACAGGTTCTACCTCAGCAACAAGGTGAACCCGGTAGACGACGGTGTTCTGCAGCACATGGTCCGGGTCACCACCTGCATCAGCAGCCCGATTATGGCCATAGCTTGCCGCACAGTGTGCCCGGGCAGCCCGCCGTGCGTCGGGAAGCGCCGCCAGGCTGTGCAGGAGATCCTGAGGAGGCAAAGGCTGGCCGAGCTCAAGCGCCTGGGCCCCGACCGGCTCAACAACTACAAGAGGTTCTTCCAGAACTCGCGGATCCTGCTCATCCCCAAGGCCAGGGACCGCCGGGCCAGCCTCCAGCCGCAGCTGCTCAACGACATGGCGGTGGCCTCCGGCGTGGCCATGCGGCGGGCCAGCCTGGTGCCGCTCAACATGCTGAGGAGGAGCAGCGTGCGGCCGGGCATTGTGGTGCCCAAGGTGCGGCTCTGCAAGGCCCCGGCCCCCACCTTCACGCCGGACAAGAACCGGCACAGCAACGACTACAACGAGCTCCAGATCCCGAAGTGGGATTACAAGATGAAGAGAATAGAGCGGCGGAAAGAGGAGGAGAGGCAGAGAATGGTACTGCTCACACGGAGGAGATGAGGACCGACCTGAATGAACCAACAGACCTCTTTGGACAAAACCGTGTGTGTTCAGCTGCTAAGAATTGCTGATTTTGTTGGATTTGTTGCCTTGAGATCACGAATTTCTGATGCTATTCGATCAACTACAACAGGCTGGGAAAGCTCCGTATGTAGCATTTAGAATTCCTGCAGTATTGCTGAATAACAGTCATTTATCTTTGCAGCTCAGAAGAAAAGTAGAGACGAACTGTCAGGATCTTGTGGTGGAAACACACCTCTGAATATTTTCAGGGGGATTTTTTCACATCAAAACGAATCCATCTGGTCTGATGTGGTCTTTGATGGAGGAAGCAGAGAAGCCATTTGTGGACCTTCACACATTGATGACATTTCCAAATGACAAGCTGATGTGTGTTTGTCTTCTGGGTTGATGAGCCAATCACACCAGATTTGTCATTTTCACAGTGTAACTGAGATTGAACGCGTCATAAAAAACTCTTTATGTTGGATATGATTGCTTTGGAATTCTTTTTTATCAATTAATAAATGTTATCCTATTTTTGCACAGCTTTTTTTCAGTGTCTCCTAATGGTCATTCATAGATTTGTAACTAAAAAGAATTGGGTTTAAGTATTTCAGATGAGGCCGAATGCTGTCACAGATTCAAAAAGCTAACATTTAAGCATAAAAAAGAAGAATCTCAGAAGATCGCCAACTCCATAATGCTATTTCCTAATTTGGGCAAAAGGTGGCACCATTGTCTCAGAGTTACAGTCCGGCTGGTATCCTGTTTTCGCCTACGAAATATTAGCAGAGAAAATATATGAACAAGGAATCCGAATTCTTAAGCCTGTCAGCATATATCTCTATATTCGGCCCAACATTTGAAAAGACAGTAAAAAAAACTGCAACAGAACAAACAACTCCCGGATTCAGAGGTTCTTCGATGGATTTATATTTTTTGGAGCAGTTGCAATCTGTTTGAGGCGATAGAAAGATTCACAATTTCTCTTTTTAAAACACATTTTGGTCTAGAAACAACCGACTTCATATCTTCATACAGGTCTTACAGTCAGGTGTTCTGCCTAAGGATCACAATGACACACACGGCGTTGTCACTTCCCAGATGCTTACAAACACAGTACGTCTGGTTTTCATCCAGTGGGTTTTCGTGGGGACAGTTTTTCATTTAAAAGTACATTTTCAAGCATCGGAGAGAGAGAGATGACTTCTAGGACGTCTAAACAGCAGTGGGGACGAAGAAACGGGGGACTCTTCTCGTTTTACAATTTAGCCTTTCTCACTTAAAAGAAAAAAAGAAAATAAAACAATTAGTATCAGATTGACGACAAAAACCTCATGCATTCATGGGTGCAATTCTTCTTTTGCTATTTAGCATCATGAGACCAATTAATCAGACTGGGGTTTCATGCGAAGGGGGGGAAAAAACACACTTTTAGAGAGAATCAAACTGCGTGTCGCGGTTTAAAACTCGCTTCCGATCATCAATTACCGACGCAAAGGGAGGTGACGGACATTTTGTGCACATTTAAAAACACAGACATGTTGGAAATACTCGTCATGGATGTAGCACCTTTTTTTCCGGAGCTCTTTAAGTGACAACGTGGATCCCCGGGCCCTGGTCTACTCTACTCCACATAGCAACAACATTACTACACAAAGTCGACAATTTAGTGTGTTGACCAGAAAAATTAAAACTGTGAACAAAATTCCTACATGTAGCTGTTTTTTTTTTTTCTTACAAGTCTTTTTCCATAATGTTGCTGCTATAAGTGACATCCACATCTGCACATAAAAAGTATAGTTTATATTTATATAATATATATCCTTACTCTATTAACAGTTTTGTCTACCATGAAGTTAGAATTGCCACCCATCTGTCAAAAAAGTTTGTTTTTTTTGTACTTCAAACATTGATTATTTTACAACACAGAAATCAACTAATTTTGTACAGCTTTGGAGGAAGCGAGGCTCCGCCCAGTCACAGTCCCTCCGTGGATTTTCTTTGTCCTCGTCGTCTTCTTTTGTTTTATTCTTTTTTGTGTGTGTATGTGTGTGTGTGTGTGTGTGTGTTTGTTTCTCTCCGCCGCAGTGCCGGTTTTTCAGTTTTCATCCAAGTAAAACACAGTTTAGAAAAAGCAAAGCATTTACAAACTGGCATCGTTAGAACCGCGAGGATGTTCGGGGGCCGAAGCTGCCGCCTCGGCCCCCGAACTTGGACCCTTTTTCACCCCGTAAAATTCATCACCGCCCCTCGTCAGCGGAGGGGAGCAACCCTTTGTTTGGCACAGTTATATACACAGTGAGCACTCGAATGAGGGGCTCATGGGAACTCAAGATGGAGGGTGGTTTGGAGGGGGGGTGGGGCGGGC
>CAESWR010001014.1:102999-115632 GCA_903171835.1 Mullus surmuletus
TGTGTGTAAGTGTGTGACGGCATGGCTGGCCGGCCCGCCGAGGCTGGAGGAGATGAACGAAAGGTCAGGTGATGTCACACAGAGCTGAGAAACACACACACACACACACACACATTCACAGATTCCAATGCAACCCCATAGTTAAGTCTCAGTGCATGTGTGTGTGTGTGTGTGTGTGTGTGTGTGTGTGTGTGTGTGTGATATAAAACGAGGCACTTTCATGAGCGGGTCAGATCCCGTCTCGCACAAATCTTTCTTCATGTTAGCGGGAACGTTTCCATAAATTACCGGCAGCCTGGAGGAGGTAATGCGTCGGAGCACATAAGAGGCCGTCTCCACAGTAACGCGCCTTGATTTGCCAGAAAGTAGCGGCGCGCAGCCCCGACAATTCAGCTTAATGAAATTTGTTTGAGGCTTTTAAAAGGGGGGTGAAGGTATCATTAGGGAGGCAGCTGCAGATGCTGGCGATGACCTCATAGCTCTTTAGTTACCGTAACTAACATGTGCCGAGCATTTCGGAGGCGGCGTGAGGCTTCAAAACACATTTATTCAACCGTTCAGAGGTTTGAGGTGGGTTTTTTTTGTGTAAAGTTAAAATTATGCTGATCTTGTCTTTGCACGGCTATGATGTGAGTGCAGTCTCATTAGTAAGTGAACCGCATGCAAAGCTATCTGACCTTCTGTGTTAATAAGCCACATTTGACATTCAGTGACATCTGAGCCAGCTGACGGTACCTCCATGCCAGCCAACGCATGTCATGAATTTGGGAAAATGCATCAGTAGAATGACAAATGGAGCAAAATAAACATACAAATAAATAAATGAGTAAATAAATCCACATTGCTAAAAAAATAAAATAAAATTTAAACAAAAAATTAATTAAAATATTTAAATTACCTGAATAATAATAACAACAATAATAATAACAATGCAAAATAAATTAATAAAATAAAGAATAAAAAATAGAGAAAAAAATTAAGAAAATAAAATGATTAAACTTACTTAAATAACTACACAATTCAATAAATAATTAAAATAATATATAAAACATTGAGGAAAAAGTGGGATATCAAAGAGGTGTGTTGGTATCTGCGTTTGACTGACAGCTGTGGCCGGGCAGAAGGAATGCTGCGAGCAGAGCGGTGGCACGCCGGGGCCCGAGCCACCTCTGCAGCTATCTTTACATGCTGTTTACTCCTCTGCGCCTAATGAGCTTTTCCGTCCTGCCAGCTGACATTAGCGCCACACTTTTTCACCCGCGAATGTTTGCTCAACACGCCGCGGTGCCGGGACGAGAGGTTTGTTGATATTAGTGCCTTAGATAAGAAGGCTGCAGCCGGGGAAAGCTAATGTGGATTGCTGTTGTTTTGGAATCTGTGGCTGCAGCTGCCGTCTGGCTCGGCGTGACGTCCGCGCCGTCTGTAATAGAATATCACAGTGATGCAAGATTGGATTTGCTCCGGAGAAATAAGGTCTCCACCTTTGCAGGCTGATGGGCGGATTGATGTGAAAACTCAGTGGAGGCATCATCATCAAACCAAGGGCTCGATTTCTAGTCGGACTTTTTTTTAACCAACAGAAATGATGACAAAGATGATATGTACCGTTGTAGGAAAGTTGTGTATAACGGTGTATTTCAAGAATTGGGAGACGGATGAAGTAATTCTAATTCTGACATACAAATATTGGAAATGTATGTCATAATTTCCCTGAGGGCTCTGTCTGAAAGGATCAATACACTTTTATCTTATCCAAGCTAATAATTGGGACAATGAATAATAATAATAATGATAGCAAATAAAAAAAAGAAGATAATAAATCAAGCAATCGTTTCCTAACGCCTCCGACTAACAACAGGTGAGGATTTCATGAGTTTTTATTCTGCCAAAATCCTCCCTATTCTTTTTTAGATGAATTAAATCCAATTACTAGCTTTTAACCACAGACAAGGAAAGGAAGGAGGCAGCTAATTGGCTTCAGCGATGACCACAACTGCGCTTTCAAAATAAGAGCGCCACATACTTAGTGTACTCCGTTTGAGTGTATACAGGAAGTGGGTGATTTGGACCACAATGTTCAATCATGTAAACAACAAAGATGGCGGCAGGTTCGCGCCCACAAAGGCAAAGACACGACACTCGTCACTGACCCAAAAACCCACAAATGCATCAACGATAAACGATTAAATCAACATCAGGTGCCAACATGAACACGGGTGCAAGCCACATGAATACGACCGTCTCAAAGCGTGTTTACAGACGACACACACACACACACACACAAATGGACACAAAATGAGCCAATAGACAGACGGATAAATGGACTTTGGGATGGATGGATGGATGGATGGATGGATGGATGGATGTATAGATGGGAAGCCAAAGGAGAGAATGAAGAATATTTACCTCAGAAATTCTACAAAGTGCTGAATCTCTCTGTTAGTGACCTGAATTTGTCATTCATCTCAGAGTTATTTGATTATTTCTTTTAAGATCAAAACTTTTTTTTGTTTCCCTGCAGACTTTATTATGCAGATGGCTGCGCAGTGTCTTAGTCTAATGCCAATAAAAAGTAAAGAAAAGAAAAGAAAATAGCCGGTACTCATTCTCTTCAATCCAATTGAGAATCCACTGATATAAACCAGCACCATGCTTAAAAAAAAAATAAATAAATGAAAAAAAGGGGGTGATAATGCAAATGTAGAGAAATGTTACACCGTCATGCTGCCTCTAACATTAACAACCTGTGTCTGGAACCACAGCGAGGATGGAGAGATTCAGTGAATGAGACAAAAGGTTAGATAGATAGATGGACAGAATGTAGATATATATAGATAAATATATATATAAAAAAAATAAATAAATAGTTGGATTACTTTGTCATTCTTTGCTCGGCTTGATTTTGATTCCACACAAGGAATTCGGGGTCGTACCTATCGAGGGGGGACAGGCAGAGAGACACAAGAGAGAGGTATATGTTGGCTGTCTGGCAAGAAAGTTAGACTCAATAATAATAATGGTAATGATAATGATAATAATAGTAATGTTAAGACCATAGAAGTCACTGTGGTGCCGCTAGACTCATCTTTCTCTCTCAACATTTGGTTACCAGGCAATGGTGGAGGGGGTGGGGGGGTGGGCGGGGTGGAGGGCATGCACGCACAACGGGTGGCGGGGTGGGCGGGGGTGGGCATGTCACGTAAAGAGAGGGTCTTTGTGGACCAAATATGAGGTTTGGTATCAATTTAGTGGTAAAAAATACCTCGCAAATCGGATCTATTTCCAAGATTTAATGGATACGATGCTATTTTTCACGTCTTTTCCTGCTTTCCTGAAGCAGTGATGAAGTCATTGTTCCTGCAGAAAGTTCAGCTCGTCTATAATTAATTCTTTGATTTTTAAGGCACATTTGCCGTCTGATAACGAACCCAAATTGCGTCCAATCAATACACGTCTTTGCATCCTTTGATGATGTCATTGGAGCTAAATGGAAGGATGATCTGTTGGGAATATTTTAACAGCTGCTCCCAAGACCAATGAGCCAATTTGAAGGACACGCCCTGTGATGTTCTATATTTTCGTCTCGCATCAGACACGAGATAATTAAAGTGCTGGCCACGTTGACGCCGCGTGCGATGGCGCCGGCCGCTTCATAACAGTTAGCTTTGAGCAGAAGTCCCACTCGCGCCGGGATTGTGCCATAAATATTCATCGATGACACGGCTGAGTCACCCGCGTCTTTGTTTGAGTAACATTCACCGAAGGAAAACTAAAAAAGGAGGCCAGCTGATTTGGGAAATTGAGTCTTTTGACCTGTTTTTGCATCTCAAGTAGAAATTATTCCCCCCGTGAGTGGCGGTTTTGTTTCTCAATGAGAAAAATACTTCACACTTAAGTAGTTTTTTTATTCATTATTATACCATTATTATAATTAACAGCTATCAAGGCCTCTTAAGGGCGTTTTCTTTTTCAATTTTATTTCTGTAAAATAAATTTAAAAAATATCAGAAAATGTAATGAAATAGTAAAAGTTCTATGTATTTAATTACAAAAAATACAGTTGCATTAGTCCCAAACTAACTGCTGTCACATCTTTCACACTCGTCAAAAAATTGTTTTTAAATAATCGGGTTAAAAATCAGTTATTTATTGATTCAACATGTCACAGTGACTAAAAATCCCCATTACTGATAATCGGTCGTTTCTAATCAGATTCCTTCGAGCGCCTGTGACGGATGCTGTAACCTAGCAACGGTAAATGCCTGAGAGCTGGCAGACGCAGGGTCCTTTAACTACAGGACGGTGCAGCGCAGCCAGCTTTTGACGGTGTATTTGGTTTTTTGGGGACCCTCCCTTTAACGCAGCGTGGACGACAAGCGGGCGCACGCGGCGGAAGGCCAAGCAGAGGCGCCATGCATCGGTCCTCGGTGCGGAGACATATGGATGCGGGAGAGAGTGAGGCAGACGATGTGAGCGGCCAAACAAAGAAAGGGGGTGCGGGAGAGAGCACAGAGAAATCCAAAAAAAATAAATTAAACAAGACAAAGATCTGGGCGATGGGTGAAGGAAAGAGCGATGGCGGACAACAAGGAGAGCCGCTGATGCTGAAGACACTGAAGGTTGGTGGATGCTCAGCACAAAGACTTCCTCATTACAGATATAATAAATAATAGCGTATATGGGTCTTGCACCTGAGCTGAAATGTCACAGAAACATGGCAGCGTTTTTTATAATAAGGCTTCTTCTGCCTTTTCGCCGGCCGTCGTTAGTCAAAAAAAGGGAAGAAGAAGCGCAACACACCGCTGGATTTCAGGCTCTATCTTTAACTAGGACAAAATAATGATAAAAACAGGCCATTAAGCCGTCTTGGCGCGAGTCTTAAGCTTTTGCCTTGTCAGTCACCCGCTCTTACACAGCCTCTTACACACACACACACATACAGACAGACACACACACACACTCCTGCTCTAAGCAGACTTCCACATTCACAGATAGGCCTGTCACGATAACAAATTTTGCTGGTCGATATTAATTTCCCACAATTTATAGCCGATAAACAATATTATTGTCAACATTATTTGAGATCATTGTTTAACTAATGTAATGATAATATGGCATAATAATGCAAGTACACCCTTTAAAAAGCAATCATTTCACAAGAGTATTTAACATTGTTACTGGAATGCCAGGAACTTTTCACGAGGCTCAGTGTGTGTGTGTGTGCCAGCGGCCCCCGCCCCCCCCCAATGACACAAAGAGTCTGGATGACTGACAGGAGGGCTCACTCTGTCCATTCATTCCGCTATGGAAGCAACGCGCCCTGGTGCTGAGAGCGATGCACAGAGTGAACCCTCTTGACATCCAGCCTGTTTGATTGACGAGGAAACCAAACACGCACTCACATGGAGATATATTGAGGCGGACAAAATTATTGTTGTCATTTGTCAAATCGTGCGATTAATTGATTTATTGATTATCGTGACAGGCCTATTAGCAGTCTACCTGCTGCACCCCGACTATAACTCGATTGTTACTGACAGAGCGCCGCCACTCGGCCCCCCCGAGCAGCCAGAAGACGACGAATTGTGTGCGCAGGCGTTCCAACAAGAGCGCGAACAAGCCCTTTAGAGGAAGAGGAGGAGGAGGAGGAGGAGGACAGTGGAAGATGTGGCGTGATGTGTGCGTCGTACTGAAGCCCAGATTCACGTGTCCGGCAACGTCCCGACGGCCGCTGGAGCGTCGAGGACTTTTAGGACTCTTATCTCGTGCTTATTAGTATCACTTATTGATCTTTTGATAGAGATGTTTGACAGGGTGAATCTGGCCCTCAGTAAGTTCAGTGAGAGTGGAAGGGGGGAGGGGCGGGTGGGGGAGGGGCTTTGCAAAAGGGCTTTGTCTGCAAACCACAGCTGAGCGTCGTGGACTCGCGCCTCACCTTGGGTCCTTCTGGATGCTGTCCACGGACGGTGAGCGTCCCAGCGCCGCCTCCGGGGGGAGGGCGGGGCCCGACTTGCTGTAAGGCGACTCGGTTGACGGGCAGAACTGCAGGGTACGGTAAGGGTTGCCGTAGTCGCCCACGCCGCCGCCTCCCGTGGCGAAGCTGCCCCGCTGGAAGGTGGAGGCGGCGCTCTGGCTGCCCGTTCGCTGCAAGGGGATCGGGTCGACACCGGGGGAGGGCGGGGCTAAAGCCGGGAGAGGAGCGTAGGGACAGAGCAGATAGTTGAGGACCTCGTGGTACAACTGGTTCACCACTGATGTGAGGAGGAGGGGGAGGAGGAGGAGGAAGAGGAGGAGGATACACACACACACACACACACAAAACAACGGCGGCACAGGTGGAAGCAAAATAAGCGGAAAGGGAGGAAGCAAAGAATAAAAAAGAAAGAAAAAATGTGAATCCAGACAACAAAAAAGAAGGCAAACTCAGCAGGTGGGCGGGGCTTCAGCAGGAAAAGACAGACTCACCGAAACCGGCTTAGTTATTATTCAAGGGGGAAATGAAGAAAAACAAACAAAAAAATCAACACAGGAAAGATGAGAAAAGAAATAAAGCCGACAGAAGAGAACATTCAACCTCCATCAAACAACAACAGACGTTACAGAAAATTAAAAAATCTCTGTAATTGCTTTGCTTTAGTTTGCATTACAACATGTCAAGCACATTTTTATCACTTTTATTTATTTCTTTTTTCCTCTGTAGTCTTCTACATGTCGGGGAAATGTCAAGTCGCACAGTGAGCGCCGCTGTGCGCTGCCTGTGGTCTATTATCCGACTATAAATAACCATTTTCAGACTCTTCATTATTCTATATTTAAACCGGCCCAAGATTTTTGTGTCACTTTTTTATGTGACATTCCACAACAAACTGTTAACCCTTAACGGTTCCTTAAAAATACTTTCCCAATTGTTCCTCAGAGCAAAAAACGTCCCCTCCCTAAAAACTGCTGCAACATACATTAATATTTTTTTCCTCTTTAAATGAGTCAGCCTTTTTAATCAACTTCAGCTTCAACTTCAACTTCAGCCCAGTTCCTGGGGAGAAAAAGTGTCTACTTCCAAAAGTACTGCTGTAAAATATGATAAATGGTGTGAAAAAATTTCCCCAGGAACTCTTAAGGGTTAAAAAATTAATCAGAGCGTGTGTGTGTTTGCATTTTTAGATATAGTATATTTATTTATCTGGTTCCATCATCCTTCAAGCCAATAAAAGTGTATTTTTAACATTTAACGGCGTTTAACTGCCCTTAGTTGTAATTACGGTTCACAGCTGTTGTGTTTTTATTCCCAAATCCCCACACAGCGGATGGGACCCCCACCCTTCTGGGGGGGCAACGATACATCAGAAATCCATAACGCCCTCCCCACTGCGCTCAATCTCCTCGCCCCGCGTGTCTGCCGGTTATCTCGCCGCATCAAAGTGACTTATCGGTGAGGGAAGACACAGCATGGGAGGGACGAAGAAGAAGGAGACCTCAGAATTAGCCCCTCCCCCCTCCCCGCTCCCATGTTGGACTGAAACATCGCGGGTGAGTTTTTCTTATTTTTTCATGGCAACCAAACGCCGCATCAACAACATTTTAGGACACGGCTCATTTTCAAAAGCAGCCGAGCCGGCGCCCGTGGGATTAATTGAGATTAATTTTCAGCCTTGAAACTAATTAGTTAACAGACTGTGACTGAGAGAGGAATTGCCATTGAGACCCCGATTGGATTTGCCCACCTGATCTGGAAAATGGCGCCTCATGCGATCAGATGGAGGAAGGAAGTCTCCGCAGCGAGCTGCCAATGAGGCCTCGGAGACGCGCCGCGCCGGAACTTCCTGCGCCTCTCCATTCCCGCTATCATGTGACACCTCCTTCGCATTGATTTTTAAATTTAGCAGGTTCAGAAGGTGATTCGTCGTGCCGCGGCTATTCTTAGTCCGCGGCTATTTCCGGCAGAAGTGCTACGGGAGGCTTTGATGCTTCTCATTTCTCCTTCAGCCACCTGCTTTGTCGCATTGAAAAAAGTCCTCACGAGAACGCCAGTCCTTAAGGTTCCCATTAAATCCGCGGTGTCGTTTAAAATAACGCCGGCGGTCAGCGTTTTTGCAGATATATAGCCATTCTGAGTATTTACCCCGGTGTAATTCCCGCTCTATTAGCGGCGGTGTCGGCAAAAATCCCACTCTGGATTGATATTGCCTCGACACGCGCCGGGGATTTGCAGTGTTTGTCAAGGTTAGCCGCGAGTGTGATCCGTCATCCAAAACTAAACAATCATTTTCTGCTCCTTTTTTTTTCTGTGAGTGGATCCATTTTTTTTTTTGGGGTCAGGCAGCAATAAAACAAGATGGACTGACTCCTAAAAACCTAGGAAATCCGGCTTTTAGGGTCCATTCCTTGTGCTTTTTCCACCCGTCTCTGACTCTCGGTGCTTAAATACAGTTATCACTTCATGTCTTTCCCCGACTCCCACCTCCTCCTCTTCTGGGTTTGGCTTTAGCAGAGTCTATTTTATCAGCTCAACAGCTTGAGTAAATATCCTCCCACAGCGTCTTTCACCTCTTCCAAGCCCCCCCCCCCACCCCCACCCCCCTATCCTCGGGTCTGCACTCACCTTGTCCTCTAAGGCTGGGTTTGGTGTAGACTCGGTCCTCGTAGATGGGGTCGATGTGGTGCTCGGGCGACTGCAGGGGTCTCAGCTCCGAGCCCAGGTGGCTGTGCTGGCTGCTGTAGGAGCCTCTGGAGCCTGCAGAGACGCCGTGGTGGGGGGGCGGGGGATGTGGGGGGGGGTCGGAGGTGAGAATCACAGCTGGGAGGGGAACGGTTCCGGCTCGGCGCGTAACAGTAACAATAAACGGAGGGGAGCTATTAAATTTATGCCAGTTATCCAATCTGAATTGCTTTTTAAAATTAAAATGTCCTTTTTATGTTCCATTGCTGGTTTTAGACGTGTGGGGATCGCTCACTCTTCTTAACCCGGAAAACGGCCCCTCTCTAAAAACTGCTGTAAAATTTTATTTTTTTTTCCACTTTCCACTGGAATATATTTGTCAAATATTAATTATTTGGGGAGACTTTATCCATTTAAATGTCTGTATGTAACTACAGTATTTTAATTGAAAAAAATTACAAAAACTCTAATGATTTTCTTGTTTTTTCTGCAGCAAAAATGGCTGATCTGGATAAAAACGCCCCAAGGAACTCTTAAGGGGTAATAATCATCAGTTCAAACCTTGGCATAAATATGCCTCATTTGTGTAATTTGCACCAGTAACGCATTACTACAACATTTTTTATCTCTATTTTGACACAGGTGCGATGTTAAGACGTGAATAATTGCTGATCTAGTGACCTTATAAGCTGAATACTTAAAATGCAGCTAAACAAAGACTGAATCTGATTTTAAAGACCCTTAATGAGCTTTATCAATCATTAATTAATCACCCTGCAAAACAGTATAGACATAAACACCAATAAATCACAGTTGGAAAAGAAAGGACTTCAATTATATTAAATTATAAGGACAAATTAGGTATGAAAAGATTACAGAATCACAATGTTGATGATTTCTAATGAATAAAATCAAAATGACTTCATGTTTCTAAATCAATAAATAAATCAAGCGGTGGCTGCACAAATGATGCTTTTACTCACACAAATGGACAAACGGCAGCACGGCACGTCACACACGCAACACGTAAGAGTAATCAAAGTGTCTTGACCTCTACCTGCCAGGCTTCCCGGCCTCTGCAGGGTGGCGTTGGCGTACAGCTCGTGGGAGATCTTGTAGCCGTCGGCGCCGATGTGATGCAGCATGCGCTTGGTGGGCGACAGCGTGGCGTAGCTGCCCACCACCGAGCTTAACTGGTGGATGGGCGACGAGCTGTGGTTCCCACCCGGCGAGGCCGCCATCGGGAGCGGGGAGGAGGAGCCGGCGCCGCCCGATGCCACCATGTTGATGGGCGACGAGGTGCTGCGGGAGGAAGAGAGCAAGAGGGGGTTTTTTGGGGTGTTTTTGGCATGTGGGGAAAGTTAAGTTCTGTTAAGTTCCCAACTGTAGATGCGTCATGGCAACGTACAACACCTATATATACAGGGTGTCTTTCTTTTAATCGATTTTGTTTCAATAAACCATGATACACATTGTGCCTCCTTGTGAGGAGAAGCCATTTTTTTCAGACTGTAGAGACTTTATGGACACCCTGTAGTTCTTCTGTTCAGTAGGCTTTACACCACATCTGCCATGAATACACACATACGTTACGCCATGACCGTCTTTGTGGTTTAAACTATTGTTTGGCATCAGCTCTCTGAGACCAAGACCTTCAAAAAGGGGTCTTGAGACTGGACTTAAGACCAATCTGGAGCAGCAAACACGTCACAACAAAGAGTTAAATCCAGACGTGTCACAGCCGGCTGGAGTGATTGTCCGGTCGTTGATATCGATCACGGAGCGTATCGACCTCCAGCGTTCCAGGTCATCCTGGGGTTTTCATTGAGCCGAGCGGTTTTCCGACGGTGTGTCGCCCACCTGTAGGACTTGGCGAGTCGGCTGGGGGACTGCTTGGGCGAGGAGACCCTCTGTAGCGTGGCGTAGCTGGGCATGTCCGAGGAGGCCGAGCCCAGGCGCTGCAGCTTGGTCGGAGATCCCACCGCCTGCAGAGGGGAGCTCACGCGCTGCCGAGGAGGAGGAAGAGGAGGAGGAGCAATTCATTAAAGCCGAATGTCGTTCACTTTAAAAATTCATCTATTCCATTTATTCATTTCCTTATTTTCAAAGAGCTTACGCCTCCCTCCGGAGGTAGGGACCAGAGAGCAGAAGCTCTAATAAGCAATAACCCGATGACGGAGAGATATCAGACCAAATATACTTGAAATATCACTGGCAGCGATGGTCTGGCACATTAAGCTTATAAACGTGACTTTCATTTCGTGCCAAGCGGGAATTTAAGTGCGTTCAAAGTGCGCGTGTTTCAAAAACGCGGCCGATTTGAATGACGTCGGACAAGAGGTACGGAGGGGAATATGATTGAGAGCTTAAAATCATAATTCAGTGCTGCAGAAAAACACAAAAAAGACGGATATTAGTACAGATTTGATTCGATCCCATCTTAATAATGGCGATGAAGATGCAGGAGCTGCCGGGATGATTGCCGCCGCGGTGGTTGTAACGTGAGATAAAAGAGTGGGTGCAGCTTGGCAATCACAGCAGCACACTCAGCCGCTATGCTTGTCATGTAAAAAAAAGAAAAAAAAGAAAAAAGGGCCTAATAATTCCCCCTGAATGTAACTAATACTTTGGCGAGGTGCAATATTCTGCAAGCGAAGAAATATGTCCGACAGCCGAGTTCACTTCATTAGGTTTCGGGTTTCCGCTGAAGGGAGTGGCTCATAATTTAACAAGAAAGCTAATTAAAGGAATTGCTCGGCGGCCGTTTTGTCAAAAAAAATGGAGTGGGCGGAGCCACGGATGGAAGGAAGCTGTCACCGTGTTGACATTTCTGTTCTGGTGTTCAGGTGAACCATCCCTTTAAAGGGACAGTTCGGATTTTTTGACATGAAGTTGTATGTGATCCTCACCATCAGTGTCGTTCTTCAGCAGTGACTGGCAACTAGATACAACTACATACAGCTTCATGTCAAAAAATCCGAACTATCCCTTTAAAGAGACAGATGAGGCACATCAGGAAGATCCGGAGCGCGCAGAGGGGAGACGAGCGAGGGAAGATGGAGCGATTCGTACCTGTGCGGGCAGAGTGGCGCATGAGTAATACATGGAGGGTCCGGAGGGGGCGGGGCCTCCCTCGGCGGGCATGTGGAAGGCGCTGCCGTGGGCTTGCTGCTGCGCAAAGGGGTCTCTCTGTGACTGCGATGGGGAGTCCGCCGCCGCCAACTGGGCTGCTGCGCGGCTGGACGTCACCTGGAGAGGACACACACACACACACACACACGCGCACACACACACACACAAAAGGGATACAGGAGACGAGGGTGTAAACAACATGAGAAGTAGAAACATTTGGGGTGAAAAGAGGTGAGGAAGAGGAGAGGATGAAGGAGGAAGAAGTTCAGAAAACACAAAAACGAAGTAAATTGGGGGGGAAATACACACTCGTGTACTCGTGCGTACCTGATTGTAGCTGTGCACGGCGCCGCCGACGTGCCCGCCGCGGCCCGTGACTGATTCGCCGAGTGCCAGCCCTTGGTTGCTATGGTAACCGGCAGCTGCATAGGCATCCTGGTTGTTGAGCTGCAGAGCGCTTTGAGACAGAAGTCCTTGTCCTGATGGGCAGAGAGGGAGCAAAAAAAAAGAGAGAGAGAGAAAGAATGATCAGGAAAGGAAGCCGAAGCAGCTTAAGACATCTCGGCCAGTGGCGAGCAAACACTCAAGGATGTCAAGGTTAGCCCCCCCCCTCCCCCCCGCCCCGCCCCTCTGCAGGTGGAGGAGTCACGATTCCAGGACAAACATTTGATCATTGTCAAAAGCCGCTCTGAGGTGCTTTGATGTCTCGGGGAGAGACTTCCCCCACGTCTTTGTGCGACGCCGCTGCGTTCTGCTGGCGGCCTCGGGGGCGAATCGTAACCCACTTTACATCCACATGTCGTACGGCGCCGCTCTCCCTTTATAGGGGGGGGGGGGAGAGTGCT
>CAESWR010001014.1:116732-134734 GCA_903171835.1 Mullus surmuletus
GCAAATCATTTACACTTTGCTGTATCATCTGTTATCTGTAGTAAAAAAAAAAAAGTGGAGAAAATGGAGTGTGAGAATCAGTGACACATTGCTGCGTGGCTGCTCCTAATAGCACAACTCTCGCTGTTCCACTTTCACATTGGGGCTGTTATTCAAAGATCACTCGGCCCGCCTCCAGCTGGCCCGCCGGGCGCCGGGCGGCGAGCGGCCATCGCGCCAGCAGCTGCTCGGCTCGTCACTGCTTCACTTTTCTGATAATTAATCTGCGCAACATCAAATTTTCTGATCGGATCGCTTTGATGCCGCCGCCGCCACCGTCGTCGTCCCCGCCCCATTAGCTTTTATGACAGCAGTCAATTTGCATGAGTGGGTGTCATTTATTTTTCTCATTATGTCAGTTTTGTCGTCAAATGTTCACATCGCAACAAAAACAAGCACGCGGATCTTTTGTTGTTTTTCATCGTTTTTCTTTACGGGCCGGCGCTGAAACTGATTAGCAGCGGGTCGTCGCCGCCGCGGCGTGTTTGATTTTACACGCCGGCGGACGGTTCATGCGTCGGAGGAATTTGCAGTCTTGTGATTTGCACATGTACCACTTTTTTTCTCAAGTGTAAACACACACACACACACACACTTACACACACACACACACACACACACACACACACACGGTCTATGTGGGTCATTTAACCACGCGGCCGCGCTCCAAATCAACAAGTTAGTCATCATTTTTCAAACTGGGATATCGGGGAAATGCGTGAAATCGCCCGTGCAGATTCGCCATCACTTCTTATGCGAGTGATGATCTGAAGCGGATGGAGGGGGTGGGCGGGGGATGTGTGAGGGGGCTGCCAACGCTCTCCCTTCCCTCTTATTAGTCCTGTTAAATTTTTGATGCAACCTTGATTAATTCACTTCAGGATGATGATTGCGACGACGCGCCTCATCAACGGCTTTAATTGCAG
The DNA here is from genome assembly GCA_903171835.1 of Mullus surmuletus. Lineage (NCBI taxonomy): Eukaryota > Metazoa > Chordata > Actinopteri > Syngnathiformes > Mullidae > Mullus > Mullus surmuletus. The sequence continues at coordinate 117,698 of CAESWR010001014.1, forward strand.
ACATAAAACTTCTTTTTTTCCCCCTCAAATCCAAAATATTAGCGAGAAACACGTCCCACCAGTGAAGTTGCTGCGCATTAATCCCCCCCCCCATCCGCGTAAAACTCGCCGGTTTTACATTTACAACTTGTGTTTGCCTCTATAGACCGCAAATCATTTTACCGCCTTATATAAGCTTTGCATAACGGCTGTAAATTCTGCTTTAAGAGCGACGCTGCCTTCTCTGCCGCTTTATTTCCCTGTTTGTGTCTATCAAACACCAGGCAGAGTGAATTCATAGCGTGCCAGCAGTCAATACCAGGATAAGGTCGGCAGCTGACGGCCGAATGAAAAAAAAAAAGCGTTTCAGGAGGAAAAAAATGCAGGTGGCGAAGTGAAAAGTGGCGTGGAGGCTCCGGTGGGCGCCGCCGCCACCGCCGTGCATTATTCAAAAAACGCGTTATTAAGCTGAGAGTGCCGGTTGAGTTTACTAGGTCAGGGCCCCCGTGTCCTATCTTAGCTCATCTTGGCTGAGTACACACACACAAAAACACGTAAAACAATGGCTGCCTGCATTGTTTTAGATGGACCAACACACACACACACACACACACACACATTCACACACACACTCACAAAACCGGCAGATGCTCTCCATGGTTTTTCTTTTAGGTGTATTTCACGTGGTAGTGGAGCCTTTAGAGCGGTGGCGGCGCCTCATAAATACATTATCACTCGGATGGCAAACAGTGAAGGCTCCACTGAATCCATCGGAGGTGAGTGTGTGTGAGTGAGTGTGTGAGTGTGTGTGAGTGTGTGTGTGTGTGTCACGAAAGGCAGCATCCTATTAGACTGGACGGCAGCTCTTCTCTTCCTGTGCATTTTAATATGTTTTCAGATGGACACTTGCCCTCGCCGGCAATATCACGCACGAGTGGACGCCACATCCACACACACACATATACACACACACACACGGATCGGAGCAGGTCTCTCCTCTGTCAAACACACACACATAAAGTTTGAGTGGCTTTTCTTCCGCATCGTGACCAGCATTCTCTATTGACACATTTTAATATTTCATCAGTTGTCTATTTTTAAATGCTCTGTGGAGGCATTCTGAAACACACACACACACACACACACACACACACACACACACACACACACACACACACACACACACACACACACACACACACACACACACACACACACACACACACACACAGCTGCATGCACGTTCTCAAATATCTGTGTACGGCTCACACGCACATGCACACACACACACACGCACAGATTAACATGCACACTAGTGAGAATCACTAGCATGGAGCAGCAGGGAGCATGAAGACGCGGTGTTCTCTGCTGCGGTGTCGCACTAATCTGCTCAGCAGCTCGGGTGAAGGAGTGGATTCTGCTGTGGCTCTGAGCGAGCGCTGCAGGTGTGTGTGTGTGTGTGTGTGACCGTGTATGTGTGTGTCATAATGTGTAAGCATGCATGTGTGTTTGTGTGGACAGTCACATGAATTGAATGTTTGTAAAATGCCTCTTTACATGCTTGTGTGCATTTCACAGAGTATTATTATGACTGCATTGTGCACTAGATGGAAAATCGAAGACACACACACACACACACACACTCGCAAACACACTTGAACGGATGTGATTTTTGAAACTGTGCCGATTGCTAATTTCCAACCAACTGATGTTTTAGCCCACACAGCTGCGAGAGAGAATGTTCCAAACAGTCGGACCAGGAAGTGAACGTGGTGATTCATGTTTTGGTCGATGATGTCATTGTTGTCGTCACTTTTGCTCACGTTTGGATTTCTTCCTTCTTCTTCTTCCCTTCTTAAATCTAAAAAGTCATTAAAATGTTGATCATTTCCATAACAAAGCTGGTTGATTTTAATATAAATATATTCGTGGCCGATTTCCAAGGCTGTTATTTTTCGACAAAATGGAATAAAATAAAAACGGTGTGAAAACCAATCAGCGTCCTCTTCAGAACATGGAAGCACAGAAATGCCTCAAAAAGGCGAAAAAATGCCTCTAAAATGTTCACTCGTAATGGAAGGTTTTTGATAATAACTGTCTCAGTCACGTCAATCCGCCCAATAATCAGCAGGTGTCATTGCGCTGAGTTGCGAGCTCGCGAGTTCTCCCCTCCGAAGTGCTCGGCTCTCCACTTTCATTTCAAACGCATGAAAAAGTGCACAGGAGGAGGCTTTCAAAGGCCAATTTCAACCGTTTCAAGTGACGCTTGCCGAGGGAGCTGCAGTCTAACCTTCTCTAAATGCAAAACTTTTTCCCCCCTCAAAAAAAACCCCAAAACATCTGACTGAAGCTGAGTGCTGATGACAGTAAACCCTCGTAAACGGACGCTCTGGAGAAGAATGCACAGATTTAAAGGGATAGTTTGGATATTTCGACATCGAGTTGTGTGAGTTTCTCACCATCAGTGTGGTTCATCAGCAGTGACTTTTCCCCCCCACTGCATCCCGTGAGCAGAGTTCCGGCCTGGTTTTGGTGTTACAGAAAGTAGCTCCGTCTAGTTTCTGGAGTCACATGGATAAAGCGCTTTTCTTAAAAATAAAAAAATCCAACATGCATTCAAAAGAGACGAATCATTGGCCGCAAAAAATCTGATATCGCAATCACCCAGAACTATCTTCCCTCCCTTCGTATTACTGCGATACGGCGTTTACATGCTCGCCTCCTTCCTCCATCAGCTGATGGGAAGGTGCGCGCAGTGATACAAGGAAGGGGGAGATACCGGGTGATTGATAGGTCGGACTTTTTTGCGGCCAAGAATTTGTGATGCAAATGTATTACTCTTTTGAACACATGTTTTATTTAAGTTTTATCCGTGTGACCCCAGCAACTGGATGGAACTACTTTCTGCAACACCGAAACAGGGCCGTAACTCTGCTCACGGGTCACAGTGGAGGGAAAAGTCACTGCTGATGAATCACACTGATGGTCGTACAACTTCATGTAAAAAAAAAATAAAAAATCTAAACTATCCCTTTAATCTTTTACATTGTTATGCTTTGAAAAACATCAAATAAAATCTACAAAAAAACGCTCCAAAGCTCGACCCGGAAGCTTCATCCCGTCAACATATGGAGAAGCTGAGCTCTCTGAGCTTTGACTGAGCAGCAGCCGGGTTCGGTCAGACTCCCTCTCTCTTTCTCTCTGTTCCGTTTTCATTTTCACCCACACTCCCGTCTCCTCTGTTGCTGAAATCTCTGCCTCTCCTCTTCCATCTGCCCCCCCCCACCACCACCCCCCTCCTTCCTGCCTGCATTTTCCCAGTTTGCTTTCCAGTTACGTAACCATTATTTAAAGATCAAGCGTATCCGGCAAAAACTGACCGCTCCGGCTTCCTCGCGCATCTGCTCACGTCTCGGTGCATCAGTGTGCATCGGACCCCCATACGTGTGCGGTGTACACTTCAGTGTGCGCCCCCCCCCCCACACACACACACAACCCCAATCCCCTCCACTCTGCTCTGTGAACAGCAGGCCAGCTGACACCTCGGCGAGGATGGATTAGCATATCAAGCCACTGGCACGGCTCGGCACGTCTCCTGACAGCCACCTCCCTCCCGTGGGGTCGACGGGAGCAAAGACGAGGGTCTCGTCCCCCTGACCGGATGAAACCAGATGAGGGTGCAGCAGAGAAGCACGCGGTCAGGGAGGGGTTCTTTTTTTCTCCTTTTTTTTTCTTTTTCTGGAGCTCACCGCGAGTTCTCAGGAACAGCTGCTTCGCACTCTGGGATTGAACAATCACGACGGAAAAAACAATACAGCACCTGCGCAACATGTTTATAGGCCTTTTCTTCACAATTTCGGCACCAAAGAGTGAGTTCAGATCCACGGAGAATTGTTTTTCCGGGGTGTTCGACAATCTAAATGTGCTGGAGATGTGTTATTTTAATTGTTTCTCGCGCGTGGGTGAGCAGACGACGACCTTCAATACCTCATTAACAGAGGAACGGAGGGACCGAGGGTGCAGACAAGTGGCCGTGATATCATAGATTTTGTGCTTTATTTCTTCAAGTAGGCCTTTCTTTCATTTTTCCCTTTTTATTCTTTTTTTTGTTTCCAATAATAATAGCTGACCTCGCGCCATTACGCGCCAATTAGAGTGAAAAGGAGATCTTAAGAGGCCGAATTAAAGTCCGAGTTTTATCTGAGTGTTCTAGTTTTTTAACCCTTAAGAGTTCCTTTAAAAAAACGTTCTCAATTGTCCCTCAGGATGAAAAACGTCTCACATTCCTACCAATACACATCCCTCCTCCACAGCTTCCTCGCCCGAAACTTAGGAGTTGCATCCAGCTGCAGCACCGGAAACCTGGTGGCTGTGCGGCACAAACCCCGCCCCCCCCCCCCCTCCTGCTTTGACCCGATTGGCCGCCCAAGTCCGCAAAATCACGCCCAAACCTTCTCAAGCGTGACTTACTATCTCCTGAAGACGAGTCCTGGGAGTCCAAGATGCCCGACTCCTGCAGCGATCGGATACACGAGTCCACCAGCTCCAGGCCCGTGGTCAGCTCCTCCTCGATGTCCTTCTGTCCGTCTGCAACGCGGAAATAAACAACAAACAAACACACACATCAAAGGAAAGGAACCAAAACCGCTTCCTGTGTCACATCCAGACCATTCCTTCTCAGAGTCCATATCTGGATTAACTCCATAGGGGAGGTGGGGGGGGGGTTACGCAAGTCAAAATTAGCCATGCTTCCCCACTGACTCCCATTCCCAGCTCCTCTGCGTCTGCACCAGTTCACCTTCACCAGCGCAGCACACACACACACACACACAGCAGACTACTTATGGCCGCTTAATTATATTCCGCCCGGAGCTCCGACACCAGCCAGGGCGTCTGCGCTCCGCTGCCATCTAGCCGCAGGTTTCGCCACATGCCAACTTCATTTCGCCGCACTTATATCAACGGCGCCTTTATTTAACAGCGTTTTAGCCCCGTGAGTGTTTAAAGTGAAACCGTCAACCTAAAGACGCTAAAGGAAAATTCAACACTGCGCTTTCTAAACCAACACGGGCGAGGGAGGCGTCTTCAGAAACGCTCGGAGAAATGGAAACCCGAACGTCTGCAGGTTTACTTCATTTGGAAGCAGCCGAGAGCTTCTCTATTAAGCGGGCGCCGAAAAAGAGATGCAAATGAGGAGAAGGGAGTGTTAATGGCATGATGGGACGCACTAATGGGGGAAATAGTGTAGTAAAGAACAAGGAAATGATGTCTTTGTTTTGATATTTTTCATCACAGGGAGAGAATATCTGTCCCTGGAATGAAAAAAAAAAGCTCTCATTAAAATTAAAGGCATTTTGGAGCCTCTGCTGAAAGTAGCTGTATCATTCTGGTCTGGATATTTGAATAAAAACAAGAAGAAAATAGTCAAATCTGTTTGACTCGGCTCTGTGCGCTTTCATTTGCATTGATTACAAAGATCTTGAGGTGGCCGAGTATGCACTGGTTTATTTTTTCTCAATCAAGTAGTAAATAACAGAGCTACTGTATTTGAGTATTTTAGTATGAATGTCATGGAAGTGCGCTGTCTGTAAGTATATGATAAGATGAAAATATTGTTTGAAAATGTCATGAGGACCCCAGGAAGAATAGCTACTGCATACATTGCTCAATATTTCCAAAAGGGAGAGTTCATTTGTTGTTTTTAAACTGGCGATGAGCAACAAGGACCGGCTGGCTGGAGGTCACCCCGGGGTCAGCGGTCAACACCTCCCTGGTTAATCCCACGCCGGATCGAGCGCTGCCGTGCGGTTAGATACCGAGTTCATCAAGCACGATAACGTTCTCCGAGTTGGAGAAGAGCGGCTGCCAAGACCGATAAAACCTTACAAATGACTCTCAGGAGCGACATTAATCTCTTATCAGGAGAGACAAATAGTAATAGCAGAGGTCTGAGCGGGCGGATTAGGCCGCCCCGCTCTTATTGACTCCAATAGCAGACTGATGATGTTGATGTTGTGGCTGAAACATCGCCTCTGCTGCCGGATTTACTCGCACTTTCGCAGCGGCCTCCTCGTTTGTACCCGTTTGCTCGGCTAGCGATGGCTTTTTAATGATCCGTGAGCGATGACCATATGACCGAAAGCTCCGACACGGCCGGAGGAAAGGATTTCCTCCGTCATGACAGAGTATTTATTACGTCCAGTTTGGGGGGGTTTTTCCCCCCAGGAGAAGGCGGAAGAGCGCTGCAGACTCTCTAAAAGCCTCAAGATGTTTTGACGGGAAGCCTCTGGGCTCCCTTGTGTTGCCACGCCGACCTTTATCGGCAGAGGTCGGCGACCTTGCACTCTGATAATCAATCTACTCTCAAAACCTCAACGTGACAGACAAAGATGGAACAAGGGAGACCCATGCGAGATGTTTTGTTTTTGGTTTTTTTCTCCTTTTTTTTAAGGGAAAAACGCAGTCAAAGCACTTGTCAGGCCCGGAGAGGTGCCCTCATTTGACTTTCAAATCTCCTAAAGGCCTCACACTCATTGATTCTTGTTGTCCTTTTAAAAACACTTCCCATCTGGCTCTCCAAACAGGTTCAACAAAGCGCCCAGAACGATATGCAAATGATTTGTTGACCTTTATTCAGCCGGGTTGAGGCGTGGTTTGGAGAGCCCAGACTTTTGTGTGTCAACAAGTCCTTTCTTTGCAGATATCGATCTTAATGGACCCTTTAAACCCCGGCCGCTCCTATACAGCCCCCCTAGTGGGTCGAGTCAGTGTACAGTAAATGCAGACTTGGAGGGATTAAACAATGGCCACCAATGGGCGCCGTCAATGGGGGGGAAATGTAAGAGAAAGTGACGCTACCTTGATTGTTCCAGCGAAATTTCTCATCTGCTGAGCTGCAAAAAGAGAAGAAAGAAGAGAGCAGAAGGTTAGAAATGGAAACGCATTTGGTTTGAAGAGTTTCTCCAAGTACAAGATATATAATCAATGTGCCGCCGAAGGATGACAAACTCCACAAACTCGGGTCAGAGACGTGGGAACAAACACACAGCGTGTCACGGCGACAAACAAGGCCGCTCTTGATGTTTCATGTGGTGAAAAAAGGATTTCTTCCAACAAACAACTTTCTTTTCTTATTTTTTCTCTCTACTTTTTTTCTTTAACCCCCCTTATCCTGCCATTTCAGGGAGCACAAAGGGATAGAAGATGAACTAGTTTGAAAAGGGCAGTGAGATTCTGCTTGGGAGGAGAAAACATGGCAGCAAATTGGACTAGAAAATGGTCTCAACTGTGACTCTGCATGCGCGTGTGTGTGTGCGCATGTGTGTGTATGTGTGTGTGTAGCAAATCCACAAGAAAGGAAACATCACGATAATGAATAGACAGTTAAGTACAGATCCCCCGTCAATTCAAAGCAGCGCTCGGTCCAGTCGATTTTATTATACGGTTTGTTTGCCCACAAAGAGATTCAATTGAGCAAAAAGTAGAAAATGTAATAAAATCAGCTGTAACATCACACACACACACACACACACACAAACACACAAGTTCATTTGCTTTAAGTTAGACGTCGATGTCAAGGTTTACAGCAGTAAAAATGGAGAGGCGGAAAGTGTTAAACAAAGCGCTCGTAGCGCTAAACTGCCAGACTGTGGAGGGTGCGGATGGCTGATGTTTGCTTTTTCATTTTTTCTTTGAGATATAACATCTCTGCGAGAAAGTAATCAATTCAATTTTGCCTTTGGTCATGAATTCTGTCAGAGTAATAAATTAGCACGCGCGCTCGGGAATCCGACGTTGGGTTTTTATTCGCAGGCGTAACCCGAATTTAAGTTCTGCTTTATCTTGGCAACTAATCAGCAGAGTTTCTTCTTGGGGTTTTATGCGCAGTGGGAGTTGTTATTTACATGTCTGTCTGTTTCGGTTGTCAGGCTGATGTGATTGATTTTCAAAGAAAAAACAGCACTGTCATTTTTGGACTGGTTTTTTTTTCCCCCACCGTTCATTTTTAACAATATACACGTGATAATGAATAAGATGGATATGAATTGTTTTTGCAGCACAGAAACAAATCAAGAAATATGATCTATAAATCTCCGATATTTAGATGGCGAACAAAAAGAACATTCCATTTGGAGCGTAAAGTGGCACATTCATAAAACAGAAGGTTGATGAGGAAGCGGCGATGAAGAAGTCGGGAATCGTTTGGTGGAGATTTAATATAACCGTAAAGATGAGGAAGCGCCTCGCTGTAAACAAAGCCGGGCTGCGCTCGTCTCCGGGGACGCGCGCGAAAATCTGCTGCCCACCTGTTGTCGTTACATATGTTAGATTGAGTCTTTATTCAACCGGAGCTACGAGCAGGAAACTCAATACGGTGCTACTGCAGACACGCTTAAATTAGCCTGCCGGAAAGTGTTCACTAATACAAACTGGCCGCACGCATGAAGCAAGGCTGATAATTAACCGACAAGTGGCGGGCGAGTGCAGAGCCGTGCAGACCGATTTAGCAGCACACCCTGAATCTGTGTTTCTGATGAGCAAGAGGGTCTGAATTTAGTTTTTCTCGGCCCAAAATAATGGTTGAGTGGAATAATGAGTGATGGTGATCATTTGTGATAAGAAGTCCCCTAATCTGTCGTCTAAGCATGAAGATTATGAAGGAAGGGCAAGTCAGGAGGTTTGTGGTAAGAGTGAAAGGTTTTTTGTGTTTTTTCATTTGTTTTATTTGTTATTTATTTATTAGAAGTCCTGTATTGCTTGATAGAGCTTTTTTTAAGGGTTTAATTTTTACATCTATTTGAAAGCTAAACAGCTGAGGCAACAGTCCTGTTCCCTTGTTTCAGTTTTTATTTTATTTTATAAATTTTTTTGAAACACACAATTGGTACAAAATCACATCCATTTCCATCTGTGTTCATTACCGCCATAGACGAAGCTCCGCCCTGTTTATATTTAGTCCGTATTAGCGCACGCCGCCTCGAAATCGCATCGCTAATAACCTCCGCCGCCTCCTCCACCGTGTTCTTTCTTGTCAAGAAGCCGCCTGTGAGCTGCCCTTTCATCAATTACAGCGTCCACGCTCGCATTAGGATGCACAGAGGCACGTGGGCAGTTACCGCCGCGAGGCGGTTCATAGCACTTGCGGGAGTGTTTCCGATTAATCTGACACTGCATCTTCAGAGTGTTTAACGCGGCCACGGTGCCGACGCGCGTCACGCCGGCGCGTCCACGTCGTCTCCGCCGTAAAGACCCCCGTAGCTTCAACCTGCTAATGAATCTCGCTTCGGTCCCCGCGGACACGGAACAGACGCTATTAAATCATCCCATTGATTACCTCCATTTGGTGCATGTGTGTTTGCGTGAGAGAGCGAGAGAGTGTGTGTGTGTGACGGATCGCAAAGGGGAGCCAAGCGGTACATGTTAATGGGACCCTCTGTCAGCAAAGCAGATTCCCCATTCATCAGGCATTATTATAGCAAACAATACGCCCTCGCAGCCACGCAGAGAGCCCCGAACCCGCGCGTCTCCGAGTGTGTTGATATCAGACTCGCACCTTGGCTGCAGCAATATGATGAGGATTATCATCATTACTCAGACAGCCAGAGCTGATGACGGAGGCTGACTCAATGTTTTCTTAAAGGGCAGGATCTCTCGCCGCTTGCGAAAAAACCCGCCTCCGTCCTCCGCCGCTCGCTTCGGAGGAACCTTTGCGGCAAACTGCGACGAGAGAGGCCAAGCGGGGTCTTTTTTAGTCGAGACGGAGCAGAGCAGACGAGCTCGGGAGCAGATAAAAGTAGACGGAGACGAAGAAACAGGAGGAGGGAATTAGATTCAGAAAGGGGGGCTTGTGGGGAGCGGGGGGGCTGGACCAGACTACACCAGAGCAGAACAATCCTTAATCCACCTCGAATCAATTGGATTGTGAGACAGACGGTGATCTGATGAAGGCGACGAGCTCCAGAGAAAGCAGCTTTTTGCTCCGCGTCTAACAGCGTTAGTGCACTCCATTGATTAAACGCTTCATTGATAGAAAATTAACTGCAGCCACTTTCGACATTTTGATGCAGTCGTCACTTTGGTCGAGTTGAGTATCTATGATTTCCGCACAGTTATTTGTATGCTCGTCATCATTTAATCGCTTTCAGAAAGCCTTTTTAACACTCAGAGACAGCAGATGTAAAATTCTCTCATGTTTACGGCTTCTATAAATGCTCATTGTGTCTGTTTATCTGGAATGCATTTTGAAAAATAGATTAAAAAAAGGAAAAGTTCAAGTCCACGGCTCCACTTGCTTCCTGCCAAATGCTAAAATCAACATGCTAATATGCTTACATGTTGCTAATTCGTCATAAAACCAAGTCCAGTTGATGTGATTGAACCTGCCTAGAGAACTTTGACCTGGGTAAGGAACAAGGAAACCAGGAAGGTTCATATGACCTGTGACCTTTTCACTTTCACCCATTAACCCATGGACACCATTAACCTAATACTTTCACAAAATAAATGGCCTCAAGTTTCAAACACATTTTTGGCGACTGGCAGATTCAAATTCATGAGGCCATTTGACAACATCATTCTGGACATACTGCTACCCTTCCCCTCTGCCCATGCCAGTTGCAGCCCCCCCCCGGCTGTCAGATACATCTAATCAGACCCCACTATCTCAAACGCCTCGTTGACCTCCCGGCCCGGCAAACACAGAGTTTGTGTTTGTTCCCATTGAACCTCTGCGCTGCGTCGATGGGATGTGACAGCGTAATTAGTGGAGCGGGAGCCGACCAATTGACAGCGTGATCAACTCTGCCGCTGTGGGTCACGGCACGGCACGGCACTTCATCACCGCTAATGATATAACGCTCGCTACGTGTGTGTGTCTTTGAGTGGTGACTGAGTGTGTCTGTGCACCAGTGGCGCACGAAATGCAGGGTTTTCAGTTTAAACACCATGTTATGCTTTTAAAGGCTATGCTATGCTATGCAACCAAATCCTATACTATGCCAATATTTACTTCCTGAATTGTATTCCAAATAATACCATTTCCTTGCATCATGGCTAACAGGTAGATGGTACAGTGACTGTACTTCATCAGGTACCGAGGCCCTATTTCAATATATATTGGTGTTTTAGCGGCATTACCCAGCAGTTGTAGTAAATATGACTGTAGGGAGGAGTTGGGACGATGGTCAATAAAATAGACCAGTTATTTCTAACAGCTCACACATAACGTGCGTGTGTTTGAGTGGCTGATTGAGCGTGTTTGTGCACCATGGGTTTACGAAATGCAGTGTTTGGAGTTTAAACATTAGGAAGTGATCTGTCATTTACACCATGTCATGCTTTTCTGTGTTATGCTATGCTATGCTATGCTATGCAAGCATATCCTATACTATGACGATACTTCCTGAATTGTATTCCAAATAATAGCGTTTCCTTGGATGGTGGCCAACAGGTAGAGGCCCTACTTCAATATATTTTTGTGTTTTAGGGGAATTACCCAGCAGTTGTAGTAAATATGACAAGAACAAAGTGGCGGCTCTGAGTAAATCCCTGCATCCTGTAGGGAGGAGTTGGGACGATGGTCAATAAAACACCAGACTAGTTATTTCTAACAGCCCGCACATAACTGTCCTGTATATATACTGTGTTGTACTATATGTATCTTGTAGTATTCAGTGCAATATGTCCCATCTGAGGCATTTCTGCCCAGATAAAAATGATGATGGGCATTTAATGGAGTGTCAGAAGCAGATGAAGTAACATCCCTGTGTTTGTTTACCCGACGCATTACTGGATTATCTCCAATTGCCTCCAGCTGCAGAGGCTGACCTTGCCAAGAGACGACGATAAAAAACGAGGAGCTGCACCACGTTTGCAGAGGAGCGAGATAGCAGACGAGCTTCGTGAAATCCAGTAATGAAATCATTTGCAACATTAATAGAGGATCAGAGTTTGGCTGCTGTCAAGGCGAGACCTGCTTTTGATCACGTCTCTGCTCGCGCTGTCCTCATTTCCTGGCCGGCTATCGATCAGCAGAACATAAAGTTCATTTTCGGCGGCCTCCTTTGACCTTCATTGATGACTAATAAAATAGCTGTCTCCCTTGATTCAATCCAGTACGGTATGGACTTTGGCTTAGCGTAACCTCATCTGATCCTGGATTCGGTTATGGCAGCCGACGTGAGCTCGAGTCAGACACGGAAAACAGTCCAGATGTCATCAGTCGAATGCCAGAACCCAACGGAGACTCTCATCTTTCTCTTGTGCAGATGATGTATCCAATCCAGAGACAAAACTTTAAAACTTTCAAAGTAAAAACCAATTATATGTTGGTTGTGCTGCTTTTTAGGAGATCAGATGCAACAGTTGACAGGAATATGAGATGCAAAGACGAAGCTTTGCGGTCTAGGAAGTTTCTGCAACCCAACAAGTGTCAAAGATAAAAGCCATAATGCCGCTTTGCTGCCAACAAAGGGGGGTCGGTATCATTTTATGAGGGTCTCGGTCCTATCTAGAGCCGGTGGCGATGTCAAGATGAGTGGTAAATTGGCGCTATAATTCACAACAAGTAAATAGCAAGTCAGGTAAAAGCTTTCTATTCTAATACTTGAGCCCAGTTAATTTAGTTAAGAGCCCCACTTAGTGAAGCCGCTATTTGGGGTTATATAAAAGAACAGATAGGAGGCGTAATGCTCGGTCATTTCGACTCGTGGCCATTTCAGCTGCTTTAAAAAAAGCACATTTGTGCTATTTGGTGCTATTCGGAGAATAAAACAGGAGCAAGTCAAACCACTCTAATCACATGATCTCCAAAATCACTCCACTCTGGGAGGGACAAAAAAAAAAAAAAGAATTAAAAAAGGGATACACAGAGATGAGGAAGGGATGGATAGATGGAGTGAATTTAATACAAAAAGAGAACAAAAGGGATAAACAGAGCGAGGGCGCATGAGAACATTGGGAGATGGACAAAGAGAGGAGAGTCAAAATATGATCGGTGGGGAGGGGGAGTTTGGAGAGGAGGGGCGGCGGCCGTAAATCCAATGAGGGGAGCTTAGAGGAGGGAATGCCAGCGATAGCAATGAAAATCCTGTCATTTTATCCACCCAATAAACACTTTCTAAACTCACTCCCCATAATCCATCTATTTCCATGCCCGGCACATTATCTGACCACGATGGCTCGTCCTCTTGTAGACAGAGCCGTGAGATAACAGCACCACCCATGAAGCCCCACAAACAAAGGGGGCAGAAGGCTTTTTTTTCTCTCCAAACAGTAATTGCTGCCACTGCTTCTGTCGGGTTTCTGTCCGAAGCTGAAGATATTGATATCGGTCTGATATCAGCAAAAAAACGAGTATCAGATTACATCGGCCTACATCTAAAATTGTCAATATAAGCGCTCAGATACAAGCAGTCCATTCCAAACTCCGCTCCGGCTCTTCTATGTAGAATATTCTTATGTTTAAGGTTAAAATGTATGTAAGCCATTGGTTAATAATAAATGGGTCAGTTTTTCTCATAGCTGCTGTTGCTGACTATTGTTCTCTGTTTGAGTAATATCACTTGATCAAGCCTTTTCTAACATTCCAGACTACAAAATAAGTCAAAAAAGTATGTACGATTCCTGCTGATATCGGATTGGATCGAAATCGGCCAATACTCAAGGCTGCAATTGTATCAGAAGTGAAAATGTTGTATCTAGACGCCCCTATTCGTTACCTACAGACGCCTGCTTGGCCCCATTCGACTCATTGCCAAGTCCAGATGCTGGAGGGGCTTGTCGTCATCTAAATAAAGTATAAATTAGCATAAAAATGGTTTCTATGATCAAAAGTTGGTGTTTTTTCCCTCCCCCAGCTATTAAAAGTTGAGTTGAACTGCCTTTGTTATCCCCAAACGCCTCATCAATATTCATCCCCTTCATCCCTCTGACCATCAATCACAGCTCCTTGACGTGCTCGGATGGCGCTCTCATGCTAATTCGGCTCCAGCATTAAATGAGGTAGAGTCGTACGACTCAAGGGAGGAAAAAAAAACATCTAACGCGGTCGCTTCCACAGATCAGGTGTTTGGGCCGCTGCCGGGTGTCGCCGAGAACCTCAGCGGTAGTTCAGGACAACCTGTTCCTCGCTCGTCAAACCGTGAATCCTGGTCGGTGACCTTTGTGTCGGAACTTCTGCCGTGCCGCCCATACTGATGGATCGCTGTGCACGCTGGGATTCCTCCGCTGAAAACCTTTGCGCCGCCTCACGAAACGAGAGCGATGAGAGGACGGAATCATATAGGACATCTGTGGGTGATAAATCTGAGAGCCTAATAGCTTTTATTGAGATTTATAGCTCAAACCGGCGGTAAATCTCCATTGATCCCTCGGTGGGATCTCCACTACAAGTGTCCACTCTCTCATTGTTCCTATAAAATATTGATCATCTTTATAGAAATGAAGCAGAAAGGGCAGTTTGGCAATCATTATTTCCCTTGTGTTTAATAACATGTGAGCAGGAATCCCGGCTGGTTGACGCCAAACTCGGCCAGACAGGAAATCCATTCCTGAGTGAACTCTCGCTAGAATTAGCCGGCTGAAAGTATTTCTTCATCGCCAAATCCAAGAACGGATGGGTTTTATGAATGTCACGGCCTTTAGAGAATGTAAATCCACATAATTCTGTTTGTTTAAGAGCAGAGGAATGATGAAGTAGGCAGGCGTCCCGAACGGAAGCCGAACTTTGCGAGAAGGCGGCAGCGATAGCGGCGTCAGAAAGCTCCGGGAAAAGCGTTGACGGATAACGGAGCAGGACTTCAAAGAGACGTAATTCTCCGCCGGGAGCCGGAGAGGAGTATCGCACGACTACACAATTCAAACTGTTGATATTTGTTCAACTTCAAATAAACGATAGGGGCTTTTCTCCCTAATTCTCTGTCCGACAAAGACTCCTTAGAAATCAAACCACTCACGTTTCCTCTAAATTACTAAGTCCTATGCGAGCATCCGCCGAGGAAAGAGCAGAATAAAAACCCTCCAGACTCTGACTCACTTCTCTCAGGGGGGTCGACATGCCTTTCTTGTTGTCTGAACAGGGCGAGTTGGAGATAAAAGCCGGTGCAAAAGGAGGCGGCTCTCAGTGGAATGAGTTTAGAAGTGTCCCGATACAACCTTTTCACTTCCGATACCAGTATTGCAGCCTTGAGTATCGGCCGATATTGATATCGATCCGCTATCAGCATGAATCATACATACTTTTTTTACTTAATTTGTAGTAGGGAATGTTAGAAAAGGCTTGATCAAGTGATATTACTCAAACAGAGAACAATAGTCAGCAACAGTAGCCATGAGAAAAACTGATCTATCTATTATTAACCAATGGCTTACATACGATTGAACCTCAAACATAAGAATATTCTACATAGAAGAGCCGGAGCGGAGTCTGGAATGGACTGCTTATACCATAAATAAAGTAAAAGGAACGGTTCTTTAAAGAGCCATGATGGCATGGAATTTCTTACCAAGCTTTTTAACAGAAGTTGATTTAACACAAAAAATAAAGATGTACTTATTTACATATGGGATACCTTGATGATAAAATATGTTAAGTGCCTCTTGCTGGTTATTTGAGTTATCTTGTGATCTCAAAAGGGATGGAGAGTTTTGTTATTGTCTCTCCACTTTGCTTTCTCAATGTTTAGTCATGCATTGGTTGGTTTTTCTTCAACCAGGAAGTAAATAATAGAGCCACTGTATGAAAGGATTTTGGTATGAATGTATGGAAGTGTATTGTCTTTAAATATATGTGTAAGATGAAAATACTGTTTTGAACTGATAGCTACTGCATATTTGCTGTATTGAATGGTGGATCCTAATAAACAAACAAACAAACAAACAAACATATCAGAGATTTTAGATGCAGGCCGATGTAATCCAATGCTTGTTTTTTCGCCGATATCAGACCAATATCTGATATCAATATGGTATCAGGACACCGCTAATTAGAAGCAGCTTGTATGAGCTGGCAGCCTCTGTGATGGAGCCGGCATCACGCAGCCAGAGGTTGCCATACCAACCACACTGAAACACACGGAATCGGCTTTTAAAGGAGTCTATTCGTAGTACAGGGTGGTTGAAAACGGGCGAAGTTCCCCCTCAGCCGGGCGGCGGGAACGTCCCCGGCAGAAGTGGCAGCGGCCTGTAAATGACACGGCGGGCGGGAGGATGGAGGACCCCAGCTTTCCGCGCCGCCGCTATCTTCCCCGGTCACCTGAGTCCCACCTAATTATGCATTATGGCGAGACAATAGCGAACCGCCGCCGCTTTGTCCGGTGACGACGGCGCGGTGCTGTAGCCCGTATCTCCAGAGACGAGACAATTAAACGGGTCGAAAATGTCAACAGCCTCGGGAGAGCGGCGAGCGTCGGCGGTGCAGAGGGAGGAGGGGCGGCGCGGCGGCGCCCGGCGTAATGAGAGCGGAGACGGCGCTTCAAAGGCCGCGCTTCTGCCGGCGGAGAGTCCTTGAAGAGGACCTTGAATCTCAAAAGCCCCGACCTGTGACCCCGCGCCGTTGATGTGGGAAAACAAAGGGGAAGGATTTGGCTGCTGGAGGCGTTTCAAGGAGTCGGATCGGAGCGGGCGACTTCCGCGCTTTGAAAGAACTTTTAAAGAGTTTTCCGACATTTCTCATCCGTTTCAGTCGCCCAAAGCTGCAGAGCACAGATTCGTCAGGGGACGTAAAAAAGAGAAAAACTTGATTTTGTTAGGTGAAAAAAACCTGCAAAATCACTGCTCGTTTCTGGTATCCAATCAGGGTCGGATACTGCAGGAATGCCGGTACGATCACATCTGGTGCTGCTATTCCTGGACTGAAATAGGAGCAAATCGAAGCGTAATCTCATGGTGAAAGGACACGAAGGGGCGAAAAAACACATTCACTGCGTCCATTCAAACCACTTTGTGCCGAGGCCGCATCCGACGGCGCCGTTTCCGAGACGCGCGGAGGAGCCGTCTGCCGCGTGTGTTTGTTCGACCGGGCCGCCGTCTCGGAGAAGCAGCTCTTGGAAAAGAAAAAAA
>CAESWR010001014.1:153851-170937 GCA_903171835.1 Mullus surmuletus
CAACACCGTGTCTGGATGCTGAGTGGAAGAAGAAGGAAGAAAAACGAGCAGTTCTGCGTGCAAACAGCCAAGAGTCCTTTGTGGAAAATGACTCAGTCGTCGTGCAAAACCAACATCGATACTCATCATCACGCAGCAAATGACAAATTTACAGTCGTTTGTGTTGCCAAGTGAGCTGAGTGGAAGTGGAGAGATCGCCAATGCTGCAGTCCCAAGTGACAATTTAGTAACTACCCTCCCCCCCTCCCCCCTTTCCTGTTTTCATGACTTTGCCTTTGGCGATTAATTTGCTAAATTGGACAGACCCAACTAAAGTGCAGGTGTAGTGGTGTGAAGTCTATATTTCAAATGGGAAATCATTGCGGTGTGCTGCTTCTGTAAATCTGGAGGAACTATTGGTGCTACTCATCGATTCGTTGGCTCTTTGATTGTTGGTGCTTTTAACTGACCGCATCAAAGACCCTTCTCCCACCAGCACCTGTTGAATTGGATAGAACCAACACAAACCCTAGATGGTTTCCTGCACGCAAAGTTATATTCAATTCAGTTTGAGACGACAGAACTGAAGACTCATTTGATTGTTTGGGTTGGAGGACTTTTGGAGTTTGGTTGTGCGTCTTTGTAAAAGCTTTTGTCTGACAATTGTGCATCTTTGTTCCACTTCAACGATGGTTATCAATGTTTCAGCATCATCAATTATTTTTTTGTTGTTGAAGACGCCAGATGGTTGATAAGAACTTTCTAACTTCACTCAATGAGAAATGAGACACCCAGTGACCTTCACAAGAAGGTGTAAGGTTTATGAGTGCCACTTTCAGACCTTATTCATAATGTAGATGAAGAAATAATACAATACCCTATTACACTGGCTTAAATATTCTGTAACCACAGAAATGCGCTGTACTAAATCCTCTGTGCTCACCAATGCGCGAGATAAAGTTCCAACTCAGGCTGAATCACTGCATCTTTCTCTTTCTCCATTGAAATAATCATCATCTCCCCACAGACTTAAGATCATCAAATATAGAGCACAATGGCTTTTGCAGTGTCAACTGTCTACTCAGCAGGCTGCGACTCTGAGCTGAACTGTGTATAAGTCAAACACGGAGTGTCTTCACCTTACACCAAAAAGCTGTTTTACACACGCAGTGCCCGCTCAGATTTACCCAGACATTACCCAGAGGAACGATATGTGACAAAAATCGCAAACGGTTCGACCTTCTAGCACATTATCTGGACTCCGGTTGCGTAGTTTACAGACATTGTGGGACTTTGCAGAGACCGTGAATGGAGCAATGGTCACCTGACTGGTTCTGAAGCCTCAGTGTGAATCAGCAGCGAAATCATCAATTCATCATCCTTCTACACTAGACTTCAATGTGTGATACCGAAGAAAGACGTGCATTAGAGAAATGTTTACTGAGGTAGTAAATCCACTGAGAAGTAGGTACATTTTCTCATTGGCTCCTATTGACTTACTTTCTCCTGCAACTTCCGGTGTCAGCTCAATAAAAAAGAATGACACCTCTGCAGTTTAAGAACCATCTTTTATGTTTGGGAAGTGAAAAAATGGCTCCCCTCCCTCCAGCAATAAGTCTCCAAAAGTGAGACGAGTCCACAGTCTGACAACATGTCCAGTAAAAAACGAGGGATACCTTGCACACACACACAAACATACTCAATACCCGGGAAAGGTTACCACTTTTCTTTCTGTGTGGCAGCTACCAGACACAGCGAGTCAACAGTGTGATGGAGCTGCTAAATGAAGAAGAACCTGTTGGTCGGTCTGATTTCCCGAGCTGCCGGTCCACTGAGAGGAGGATTCCCTAAGTTATGTAGGCAGCTGGGTTCACATAAGCACAATAATGAGTCATAACGTATCTCACAATATCATAACTCACTTAGTATATGTGCAAGACCAGTGATATTGTTTGTTTATTTACATCTCCTCCGCTAATGAGGACGCTCACCATCGGTCTCGGCCTCAGTCTGACAGCATTGTGGAGCCGCCATCGCCATCAAACACACGTCTTGCTGTGATGTATTATGCTCACAAACAGCGGAGTGCAATTATAAGAGAGATTAAAATAAAATCTTATTTAACTTTTCTTGAGGATATGAAGTGTGGCATGGTTAAAATGGTCTATTAAAACACTCTGGCATCATCTTCAGTATGAGTCACATGTAAGTAAATACGACATTACGAATTGGTAACACCGCCAACTCATTTGCATCATCAGACAATATTGTTTCCTGTCCTCCGTTATCCTCCGGGGCTCTCGCGCTCTCATGAGCAGCACTTTTTGCAGCGCTGGTTGTGTATGACGAGGCTGCACGGACCTCAACCTGCACCGGCCAAGAGGCCAAAGGTCACTTGCAGGCTGAATGGACAGTTTTTGGTTTGAAAATGAGCACAATTATTTCATATCAAACATGCTAGCTCTTTTTTTTCTTCTGGTAATAACAAAGAGCAGGAGACGTTCACCATCATTAGGCGGCAAAGTGCTAAAACACCCAATTCCCTCCCCTCTTTTTCCATCCTTAAAAGATTCGGCTATAGCTTTTTTTTCCCCCTGCATGCCCCCTGAATGAAAAGCAAAACAAAATAAATATTTGATATACTTCTGAAAAACACTCCTTATGAATATCTAACTTTGCTGCAAACTTTGAAGGGAACTATTTGGTCATTTAATGACTTTGCAGACGCTGAGCAAATCTTAAACTAATCCTCAATAATGAAAAGTGCAGCAGTGAGAGGGAGAGGAAAAGCTGATAGCACAGATTATTATTGCAGAAAACACCAACAAAGAACCCCATGAATCACCCAAGTGTCGGTACAATAAACACAACGCTGATTGTTTTTCGAAAAGCTATTATCACACACCTCTCATGAAGTAACACAGTAAGTAACTCGTGAAGTATTACAACCTGAAAACTGCAAATTGCACAACAGGTATCTATGCAAATAAATGTCCAATTAAAAGTGTCACACTGCTAACATCTCAACATTTTATATAATCACGTGACAGAAGAGAAGGAAGCAAGATTCACTTAATTAGCCATACAGAGAAAATATAACTACAACTTCAATTACCTCGTCATTTTGGATCCATGTGAGTGTTTTCCTGTTGTGCCGCCAATTAGCGTGAACTCTTGTGCAGAGCACCAGGACTCACGCTAATTACCAGGCAGCAACGAGACCTTCACAAACACCAAACTCTGCCTATTTCATTTCCCTCCAAAAGCCTTCCAGGCACATCCTTCAAGTCATGGCTTTCCTTCATTTCCCCAATGTTAATCATGCTGCACGATTGTGGCGGCTTGTTAAAACCCAGCAGGAGGCCGACTCGTCCACTTGATGGAAATGAAGTTTGATGTACTTTCAAAGTGTTGCTCACTGGAATAAACGCATGGGTGTTCCAGCTGACGTGCACCACAAAGCGACTAACTTCACCGGGTTTTGATCCTTGGTGGGGTTTTTTTGCACGATGGGTTGACTTTGATTGTGTTGAAACTCAGGGTTTTGTTATTGCTCATTAATGAAGCTGCATAACCTTAATTAATGAGATTAGCGGCGCCTGTGGTTACAGACTACTTCATATTAAATTGGACCATAATTCCTACTTCAAGTGCAATTGTGTGGTTTTGAAATCATCATTGTCTGACATGAAACCATTTTTTTCCGTTTTTTTCTTTCAAGACATACATTCCCATGTTTCCAACCTGTTAAAATGGCCAGATCTTACCAAGCAGCAGGCCAAAGACATCTAATCAATACCCAGTGCCATTTTCACTTTATCTGTCATTCAACCAGACGATATGTCAGATTTTTCAAATAGGCACATCTCACATTGTAATGAAACTCTTTCAGGCCCGGCAGCTCACACTGCGCTCCGCTAAGAGCAGATGTGTTGACAGCAAGATGACGAACGATACCAGGACAAAAGCTGACAGATGTGATAAATACGACATTGAATGGCTAATCAATCTCATGTGGGTAGAAGGAAATGGAGGAAAAACAGCGGCGGGGATCTCCTGGTGTGAGTCAGCAAGAGTCTGATTGGCACCGTGTGTGTGTGTGTGTGTGTGTGTGTGTGTGGGGGGAGCCTTTTCTTGGGCTCTCATGCTTGACCTTGTCTTTACAACACAGGATGAACAGAAAGCAGTGTGTGTGTGTGTGAGAGAGACCTGGACGATTCACAAAAATGCAGAAAAAACGCGCTGCCCGGGGGTAAACGCTTGCAGCAGCCCAAACACTGAAGAACTAAGAAGATCAGGGGCCAAGGAGCTCAACACTTTGGTGTGACGTGCCCAGTCTGGCGGCTGCGACAGCCGCACAGATGCAAAAAGGAACGTCTGAAATATGTCTGAAGCACAGAGGACCGGGCAGCCATTCCACCGTTTCTATGAGAACGACTGGCTCTGGAGGAAAGCGATCAGTTTGGAAAAACATCGAAGGGAAATGTCGGCTGTACTCCTGCGGACTCAACTTCGCCGGCGGACTGATGTTGAGAGAGATTATAGGTAGATGAGAATTGGACCGCTCGTCTACAGCGGATGTGGAGCCCGAACAGAGAAAATGGATGCTGAGAGGGTCCACAGTGGGTGGGCAACCGTTTGGCTGCAAGAGCGGCCTCCTCTTTCTCACAAAGTCTTTGATGAGAGGAGAGAGAGGGGGAGGCGTGAAGGCGAGCGACGCTCCGCGGCCGCCGATGTCGCGGCTGGAAATGGTGGAGCTGCTGTTGGATGCATAACTGATTTTCGCAGGCGGCAGAGAGGATTTCTGAAATGAATCTTCGCGGTGACTCAGCAGCGTTGTTCTGGTAGCCGAGAATGCCGGCCGCATTTGCAATGAGCGCCGGCGGGATTAATGAGAGCGCTGCAAAAGGAAGTGCGTGCGTGCCGGGGGGAACAGGGTTGACCTTTATTGACAAGCTTCGTTGTCAGACAGATCGACCTACAAATGCTTTACTATCAGACTCTGTGAATATGTACACCCTGTTACAGATCATTCATACCTCCAAAGAACGCCAGCTTTGGCAGTTCTCCATCAGGGCTATTGATCTACGCTGCATAAAGCTGAAACAATCAAGCTTTACAGTTTCTGTAGTTAAAGGTTTGGGACTGTGTAGCTTTGATTGTTTGGGGGGGTTTCGTATCTCACAAAACACAAAAGAAGTATCTGTTCCAATGTTTTCCGATGTCCCAAGCATTTTGGTTTTGGTCCTGTCATCTCTAGGACGCGTCATTGTGGAGATGGACTTTGGGACCCCTTGGCTTTTGGTCCACTATGTTAGAGTAGTTCTTCAATATGAACACTGGCGACATGCAAGAGACACAAAACCTTTGTACCGGGGTTGTCAGATGTCCTAAGCTTTTTGGTTTTGGTCCTGAGTCTCAAGAACGCTCCGTTGAGGAGATGGACTTTGGTACCTCAGGGCTTTTGGTTCACAAAGTCCTACAATCTGAACACTTGCCTGAACACCTGAAGGCTGTGCTGGAGACATAAAGACAGCGTTTGTACCCAGGTTGTCAGTTGTCAGATGTCAGAAGCCTTTTGGTTTTGTCCTGAGTCTCTCTGACGCTCTGTTGTGACAATGGTTTTAGAGACCCCATGTGTCTTGGTCCATGATGTCAGAGTCTGAAGGGTTTATGCTAGAGATACGAAACCAGCATTTGTGCCCGGGTTCCTCGGTGTGCTGAACACGATGGACTTGGTTGCGAGTCTCTATGAGCTTTAGTTTGGGATCTACGTGATGGTGAATACTATCTAGAATCAAGATTTTTACTGCCTTTGTCATTGAGCGAAGTGCGACAAGGTATAAGTAGCTTGATGGATGATTAGAGGTGTGGCTCCCCAAGCGGAGTAATGAATCGGCTACATTAATAATGTCAGCTCGGCGCAGGAGTCTGAGATATAAAGGGCCTCGCTTGCAGAGAGAGGCAGCGTGAGCAGCAAACTCCTTCTTCACATCGTAGACACTGTTTCCATTCCTGTCCACTTCTCATCTTCATCCCCTTTTACTTTTTACACATTGTCATCAGAGGAAAGAATGCGTGTGTGGAGGTGTGTGTGTGTGTGTCCGCGCCTACGTGGCCCAGTTAGAGCAGGAATGGCCTTTGAGAGCATTCGAGAAGCTAACGGAGAGATTTCACTCTAAAACGTGCAGGATCCATTATTTCTTCTGCCAGCGTTTTCACCCGGCTATCTTTAGCTTGCGCATGTACCGTTTCTTGGACTGTTCTTTGCTGCCTCTGATATTCAAAAACTCACAAAGTATCCACTCGACCCACACGCCCACACACACACACTCGCACACACTAGCATCTTTCAACGGCTTTGTACTTCATGAGATTTCACGCTAATGTCATTTTTAATCTTTTCAGATTTTTCATGTTGTGATTGGTACTTGAACGCAGCAGAGTAAGCTGATTGGAAACTGTTTTAAATACATTAGTAGTGTCACTATGGGGGTTCCGTGTTGGTCAATCGGCCCATCTGTCCAAAACTGTTGTCCAGACTGAAATATCAGGACAACTGCTGGGTGGATTAACATGAGAAATGGTCCATCAGAGGACCACAACGGTTGAGCCCACCACAAACTCGGCTGATCAGCTTACTTTTGATTTAGCGGCAGGGTCAAGAGAAAGTTGTGTCTCCATTTTTTCATTGCATATTCTATTTGGTTTCCCCAACACACACGAGTGGCTGGTCGCCTTTGATGTCAACTTTTACCCTCGTAAAATCTTGGAAATCATCTGTGTGATAAGGAGGAGGAATCAAAGCAACATAGTGAGAGGCAGGCAGCTGTGGCACTATTTTTTTTTTACCCCTTGCATGAACCGCGGCAACATGAAGAGCAGACACGTGTGCGCCACGGATCATCCTTCACCCATTCGTGTAGCTCTCAATGTGGAGTGTGCAAGGCAGAGTTGACTTTGAGCAGATGGAGCACAGATACGCTGACTGCAGAGACAAACGCTCGGTCTGTCTTTGACGCCACAAATGCGCGCAACTCATTTCACGACACGCCGCCACCTTAAAGCGTTACAAACACACAGCTCGAGTGACACCACACGGCGGTTTTTCCAAAAAAGGGTGACCGTCCTCACATAAAACCGCTGCAAGTGTGGAACAAACACACAAACACGGTAGATTATGACCGACGCGGATCCGACTTTCCTTTGTTTTTTCTGTATCCCGCAGTTGCATTGTGTATCTTTCGGAAACACTTCCCTACAACTTGCCTCGGCTTGTCAATTTGATTACACGCCTCGAGGTTCTGTTGTCTTTAAATGTTCAAGCAATGAGGCCAAGTAAACACACACACACACACACACTCCGATGCTGCAAAGAGATGCTATTTTGGACTCTGCAGCAGCTTTCGTGTCAAGTCTGGCAACAATGGAACTGAGAAAAACCGTTACTCACTTTGAACTAATTTTGCATTTGAAGAAGAATACAGTAATAGCTAGCTTACAGTCGCCTCATCCCAGCGCTTTGGCCTTTCGCGATCATTTTAATGAAAACAAAATCTGTGCTCCACATTACGCTGCTTGTCCTGACATGAGGAGGACAAAGTATGTAGGTCAGGTTCTACAACTAGTTAGCAGCACACCTGCTGTTTGGTCCGATGGAGGTCAGATCTTTATCACAAGTAAAAGTTGTAGAAGTTTTGTTCACCACGGGGTGAAAAAAAAGAAAAAATGAAAAAGAAACTTTTGACCCCTATAAATATTCAATGAACAACACACTCCAAGTCACGCTCTAAAGATGATTGTTTACCCAATAGAGAGCGGAAAAAAACACATAGTGGGGGTGGGGGTTTCTCTGGTTCCTTGGCTGCCTCATCATGCACAGCGTTGCAGACAAAGCTGCTGTGACTTTGACAAAATGTGGGAAAATGATGCATCCCACCACATTTGAGGGTTTTCATCATTCTGCCGTGCAGCTCTTAGCCCCGGGGCGCTGAGCTAACAGAGCAAAATGAGGCAACATATTTGTGACAAATTAGCTCAGATGGGTATTCAATCAAGTGTCTTTACTGTCACCTTGCTTCACTCTGAAAAGCATCAAAATAGAGAGGGGGGGGGGGGGTGTCATTGTTCTGCATTTATAGCACCCAAACACACACATGCGGCTCTAACCTGCTCTTTGACGGAGGCGAGGATGGCGGAGGTGGTCTCGGACTCCGAGCCGTCTCCATTGGAGGCGTTGAGGACGGGGCTCAACATGGCGGCAGCGCTGGTGGTGTCGGTCGCCACCTCAGGCACTGGCATTCCTTCTGGAAATGGAGAGGAAAAGCGACAGTCAGTGTGTTATAGTGCAGAGAGAAGGAGCGCCAACGTAGGGGCCAACTGGCGGCGAGCGTTTTGGAAGGCACAGTAATTGCTGTTCTCCAACTGAAAGGATCTCCCAGCATGCACGTGGCAGAGGACAGACGCACATCCTGGACAGGTGCGGCAGTGCATTCTTACAACATGAAATCCAGGCCATCGCTCCCACAACATGCACCAGTACAATGGAATAGTTTCACAGGAAGGTAGTTTGATCAAGAAAGAAGGAAGTCAAGAATGTATCTTTGGTGTTAAGGGGTATTTTCAGGCAAAAAGCTGCAGTACTTTGTACCCAGAACCCTGCACAACTGCATAGCAACTCAACAAACAGTAAAAGTCATACATGTTGCAGCAATAACTAGTTTGCCTCACAATGACCTTTAGATCCGCCAGGAATTGAGTAAGATGTTGTATTATATATTCTCTGAGAGACCCCGGTCAAATGTATTTTTCTCGACTCCTTGGCACAATCAAACATGAATAATTTGTTTTGGACTATTTTCAGCTGCACATTAATTCGCATTTAATGCTCTGCTGAGTGTTTACTGTGGCGCCACGTATATGTTGGCGGCACTACCTTGGCCTTGGCGTTGCACTAACTGCTCAACATGCCATGCAGATTTGGACTACAGAAAAAAAAACGGTCTTGTTTTCCATCTTTAAATGAGAGTTGCTGACAAAATTCCTCCTTCATTATGTTGAGTATTTAATGGAAATGCGGCATTGCATAAGAAAATAAGAATGTAAGCCCCAAAGAGAGAGATTTGCATGATAGTAAATGCACATGGAACAGTTTATAGGCGTCTTAAGGGACCTTTTTTTGTATCACTGCATTAAAAATAGCATTTTTAAGCTTTTTTTCAACCACAAAGTAACATATTCTTTAAGTTGAAGCTCTCTTTACTCTCTCTTCTGAGTGACATCTACAGATTTAATTTAATCACTGTTGTAGCAAATGTAACAGTCCGGCAATAAACGATAGCATTTAACAATATGAAGTCTCTAGCAGCAGGGAATTCACACACACACACAAACACACACACACAGATACACACACACTCGCTGGATGCCATGTGTCACCCTGCATTTCACCAAGCGGAGGAGGACACGGGTTTCACATGTGCCGTGTAATCCCGATGTAGCGGCGGGCTGCTGTAACGGCTGCATCACCCGAGCTTCACACACTGATGATAGACTTGTCATGAGGACCCCAGCAACACACACACACACACACACACACACACACACACACACACACACACACACACACACAAACACACACACACACACAAACACACAGATATGCAGACACACGGCTGTCGAGACACACACCAGAGCAGACGAGAGGGCCGGGAGAGCGTGCAAGAATAGCAGGGAGAGGCGGAGGCGAGGTGTGGAGGAAAGAGTGATACGGCGGAAAGAGGCGGGTGACGGGAAGAGGAGAGATGTAAGTCTTCCGTGCTGCTAGGCAACAATCCGGTCACATAAGGTGGCTAATATGACTGACCTCCTCCTCTCCAACAATCCATCCCTCACCGCTGCTCCTAAATCTTTCATCGGCACTCACCTTGCTGCTACATCCCTTTTTCCTCCTCACGCCGCCTCTCTGCTGGCATCCTCCTCCTCCTCTTCCTCCTCCTCCGTCATGCTGCCTTTCCCTTCCCTCCTTCCATCTCTTTCTCTCTCCCTCTATCTCTCCCCGCCTGCTTCTCTTCACTTGACCTATTTTCGGCGTCTTCTTCATCGCTCCTGCACATTTCTGCTTTATTAAGCAGCATCCAGCGGAGGGTGACAGAAGGAGGATGGCCTGGAAGGTTGCGGGTTTGGATTTGAACCTGCAACGCTACATTGCACCTGAGCCCTTCCAGAACCGCCGCTCCGAGCGCGCGCCGCGTGAACACTCGGCTGCTTATCTGGCCTCATGACACCGCTGCACGCTTCGTATTCTTCCCCCCTCCAACATAATTTCCTTTGGATTTTTATTCCACTGCACTTTTATTTTTTTTTTTACATGCTCTCCCTGCCGTTTCTTCCCTCCTGGCACCTCCTCCTCTAAGCTCTGTCTTCATCACACACATCATTGTCACCTCTAAGTTACTGCAACAGTGACACACACTCCTTGTCAACACTTCAGGTTTGTCATTGTGGCAGTGTTGCCCTGAGTCAATGTTAGATTTTAAAGGTGAAATGTTCAAAGTTTTGTGAAACGGCGACCTCTGTGGCAGGGTGCAGTCATTACACCGAGGATTCATGAGTAAAGCGAGACAGCGAAGGAGGTGAGGAGGTGTTTAGATCACACCTATAAATGCTCATTTGTAAAACGCACACAACAGCTGCAGCTGCAGAGTGGATTTTCTTTCTTCCACAGAAATAAAGCTATTATTTTGAAAGCAACACACAGACAACGGTAATGTTAAGATCTGTAGGCGTCACAATCACTGGATCACTGAGATGTAATCACCATCCTTACATCTTTGTCATCACCTCAGCAAATGTAAATTCTTCCCTCTGCGAAGCCATGTCGGGTCGATCAGAGCCATTTATAACAGACATACTTTATGCATTTGTTTGACTTTGATTGCAAATATGTTTGCACACTCTGGAGGGGAGGAAGGAAGCAGCGTAAACAAATGAGGTGTAATTTCAGATCGTTCATCTTGAGATGGTGAAAAATTAATATAGTTCAGCAATTATTAGATGCTAAATCTTTCATATTGGTGCCTCTGGAGGGGTCTGACAGACCGCGCAAGCAGGTTGATGGATGGATATCTCTTAGAATGAACTGAACATCCTTTAACTTCAAGTGTCGTTATATTGGAATGAGACCAAAACTGCAAAACGAGGCGCTGCTTGTAGACGATACCTGCCCTCTTGGTTCACAAACCACACTAAACTGCCCTCTTGGCTAGTTAAAACATGATAACATTTCCTCTTTGCTGGCAAAAACACGCGCTTAAGTGCCCTCTTGGGAGGCTAAAACGTATGTTTAAGCGCCCACCTCATTGGCAAAACACACTAAACTGCCCTCTAGGCTGGAAAAACATGATAAAATGCACTCTTGGCTGGTTAAAACATGATGAGATGCCCTCTTACGAGACTAAAAACGAGCTAAACTGCCCTCTTGGCTGGTTAAAACAAGATAAAATTCCCTCTTCGTGGCAAAAAGGCACGCTTAAGTGCCCTCTTGGGAGGCTTAAACGTACGTTTAAGCGCCCTCCTCAAAGGCCAAACGCACTAAACTGCCCTCTTATGTAGTTGAAACGCTTCCGTTTTTTTTCTTTTCGCCTCCTTCCTTCAAAAAGTCCATGCATGCCACTGATTTTGGACCTTCGACTTGTTTTGAGCTAAATGCTAAACAGCTATGCTGCTGTTCCGGAGCAGTGAGACCGCGTGTGGCCACGTGAGCCGTAGATAAATTACTGCACCGGCATTAAGACTCGCCGCGCTCCAATGGTGATCGCCTTCACGCCTGAATTCTCCCCCCCGACTCGGGATCCATGAGACATCTCACATGACAGCGCACATGCGAGCCGGGTCTGGGTCTCCGGCGGAGGCTGCCCGGCGGCCCGTTTCCGGCCCCACGGAGCAAGAACAAGAGGGGAAAGCGCGGCGTTCGGACCGTGCAGACGGGGCAGGCAGCCAAATATAGGTCAACGCGGCAGACCGTGTCCAAGCTCTCATCACATAACTGACCAGTACAAAGCAGCTTTCCCCCAATAACAGCCGTCAGAAGTAGGTTATGGAAGCCCGGCGCCCAGCGAGAGTCCAGACTTTGAATATGGATTAGGCCTAAAGGCTTTATTTCACTCAAGTATAATCTTGGATTTTTTTTTTTCGTCTATATTTCAGCGCTGTAATGCAGGGGTATTTAGACCCACATTTCAAAGTGGTAATCTCCAGTATTGCTGTGACATCCTGAATGCAGCTCGCCGGGCTGTGATTGGCGCGGCGGACGCAAGGAATATCGAGCTTAATCTATTCCACGGCGCGGCGTCTTCGTCCGACAAGTCAGCCACAAGTCCGAGTGGAAATGATATTTTTCCTGCCGCGCATGCATGACTGCGTTCCTGCGTGTGTGTGTGTGTGTGTGTGGATAGTGGAGCGGTGTTTGTGTTTGTTTGCGCCTTCTGGGATGTGTTTGCTATGCGGTTGACGGCCAGTCCCCTGTCGGCTCATTAAAAACTTGCCTGCAATGTTTTGTTTTGTCTTCGCCAGTCATCTGTCCCTTTGTCTGGGACCCCGAGCCCACCACTCGCCTCACAAATTAACAGCACTTTAACACATTAACCGTGTACCCGCCGCCGTCTCCGTCGCAATGTGGAATTAGTGACGCCTGCGGTCCACAGCGGTGAGCGTGAACCTGAGAGACAGATCAGTGAATTGTTTCTCTAAAAACACCAACATTAAGGCAATTTAGCACCTTTATAAACCTTTATTTTTCATTCATTTTATTCAATTGTAGAATATTCTAATGTTGATGGTTAAAATGTATGTGAGCCATTGGTTGATAATAAATGGGTCAGTTTTTCTCATAGCTACTGTTGCTGACTAATGTTCTCTGTTTGAGTAACATCACTTGATAAAGCCTTTTCTAACATGTATGTAGGATTCGTAGTTGAGACCCTCCTAGTCGAGACCCCTCGGATGTGCATTATAGAGGTGCAGCGGGGGGGGGGGCGTCCTCTGCTTCTGTATCACAGTTTGGCGCAGTAGCTGCTCGATGGCAGAGGGTGGTGAAAGTCACACAAAGGATTGTGGGAGACAGCCTGCCCACCACCACAGACGTGTACACAGCCAGATACAGAGAGGGGGCCTCCGGCATCACGAAGGACCCCACCCACCCTGCACACACACTGTTTGCCCCCCCTCCCCTCAGGCCTGAGGTGGAGCAGCATCAGGAGCAGAACCACCAGACTCTAAAACTGTTTCTATCCACACACACACACACACACACACACACACACACACACGAGTCACTTTTGGGGTATTTAGGCGTTTTTACCCTTCCTTTGGGGACTGACTTTGATTTTCTGGAGAAAATCCCGAGTCCCGAGTCTACGATGCTCTGTTGCAGACACGAGCTTTGACCTCCTCTCATTGCACCTATGGTAACCCGAACTTGGAAAGACTCGCCATAACTTGAGATGCAAATGTGCTAAAGACACCAAACCAGCATCTCCCCCCACGTTCTCTGAACCCTAACCTCAACCTTATCCTAACCTCAACTTAACCGTAACCACTGACCCAAAATCAATGTTTTAACAATTAGGGACATGGACTCTGTCCTCAATTGCACATGCCGGCCCCAATCAACTGGTCTTAAGTCGAGTGTGTGACCCCAATGTGGACATAAGCGAGTACACACACTCACACTCACACACACACACACACACACACACACACACACACACACACACACACACACACACACACACACACACACACACACACACACACACACACACACACACACACACACACACACACACACACACCCCTGCTTCCCTCCACCAAAGACAGGTGCAATAAGGGCCAATTGGCTAACTGGACTGCCTACTTTTTGCACTTCAAGCTAAACTATATTAAATTTTAATATTGTTTGTTTGTTTTTTAAAACCTTTTAATGCATATTTTTGTACACTTTTATAACGTTTGTTCTCCGCTTGAACCGTGGCCTCAGTTCTTAATTTCGCCCCACCTTGTGTGCAAGCGTGTGCTGTTGGAATGACAATTACGTTTCCTTGAATCTTTTAATCGGTTAATTGGTTCGGAGCCAATGACGAGAAGCTCGGAGACTGAAAAACATAACGAGAATGATCATTTTCCATGTTT
This sequence comes from Mullus surmuletus, assembly GCA_903171835.1. Lineage (NCBI taxonomy): Eukaryota > Metazoa > Chordata > Actinopteri > Syngnathiformes > Mullidae > Mullus > Mullus surmuletus. The sequence continues at coordinate 168,021 of CAESWR010001014.1, forward strand.
ACACACTCAAAGAGGCAGCAAAACAGGCCGGATCGGGGAGGATAATGTGAATCCAATGCACATATTACACCGAATACCAACCTGATCAGCATCTAATCGCCGCAACATGAGACAAATCACCTGTGTGGGCGGCCGAGATGCCGACTCAACAGCTTCTGATAGATTTTTAACCGGCAAACAATGGCAGATGGCCCCCGACCATCAATTAAAGCTAGACGGTCCATTAAACAAATCTATGTATGGCGAGGTCAGGACGCTAATGGACATATACATTTACAGGAGACCATAACACACACACACACACACACATCTACGCATGGCGGGGTCTCTTTAAATGTCACTTAAGCAGAGAAGCTTTGACGACGGGCCATTAAGAGCTGACCGACCACAATAAATATCTATTATTCAATAAAAATATGTATTATTAAAAGCATCAAAGCACAAAGCTAGTTACGCTAAAAGAAAAAAGAAAAAAAGCATTTTGCCGGAGCACTTCAGAGAGCGGCAGCCGCGCTGCTCTGCTGCTTTCTGAATCACTAAATATGGATCACCAGTCGACTGAGTCAAAACCAGAGCATTTTCATTTCAAATGGATATATCTATTTTTAAGGCTCCATGCAAATGAGGCCCGTTGTGTCGGCGTGTGATTATGTAATTGGAATACATATAGACAAGGACGAGTGAGGGCGTCAAAAATTACTTACTTTTTCCTCTGCGTATGTGTGCGATATTTTTTCCCACCGCGCAGTCGTGCTTCACACACTAATTACGCTGCCTTTTTAAATGATTCTCCCTCCAATTATCATGAACCCTGACAGTGTGTTTGCACAGTGGGAAGATCGCAAACAAGCACAGCGTCAACGTAATAAGCTCCTTATCAATCTGTGAATTGGGAAAAGTTGTGCGCGTGTCCACTTGAACTCGAAGCGACTCGGAAAAAGTCGAGCGCAATTCATTAGAAGTCGCCTCGGCTCGTTTAATTCAGCTCACATTAATATGGAAATCGCTATCATAAGGAAAAAATAATAATAAATATCCCCTCCAGATACGCTGGAAGCCAAATGAAAAAATAATAATTGATGTCTCATGCTTATTCCAAAAAGATTTCAATTAATGAATTTACATCCGCCCCCCCGCCGCCGCCATCACTCTGAATATCTCAACACTTTAACTACTGGACCAAAGATGGGTTTTTTAGCTTCTTCTTTTAATTTTTCTTTGACGTCGCACACAGCTGGTGGAAATACAAGATGAACTGAAACTTTCCGCCTTCAGCTGACAAAGTCGAAGCAATCAGCATTTTTTCAACGTCAGATTAGTAGAAATCTGCCTGTGTGTGTGTGTGTGTGTGTGTGTGTGTGGTTCTTTTATAGCAAATCTTCCCTTCAGGTGCTGAAGTCGCAGAGAAAAGACCAAATAAAAAAACGGAGCTTTGATCGCACGCAAAAGCAGACCCACTGTCCCACCTGATGTCAAGCTGTGTGTTTTTAACAAACCCACTCACACGCCCACTCGCCGCCGCCGCCGCCGCCGTTACCTTGTTACACAGTTTTATAATTTCACGCTTGTGCAGTTGAAGGCTGCAGCTTTTTTATTGTTCTAAATTTAAAACTTCGCACGGGCTAAAATAAACATTCAACGGTGGATTTCAATTAGCGGCCGTTCTCTGTGATCCGGATCTGCTGTTTTAATTAGCGGTGCTGGTGAATGCGGCGGCGGCACACGCACACACACACACACAGATAAATATACAGTTATGGTTGAGTCCACACAATCAGGGCGACACACAGCATGCTCGCAGTTATCTGAGGCTGTAACTGTGTCACAAAGGAGGGCAGGGGGGAGAAGTTCAACCCCCCCCCCCTCTTTTTTCCTTCATTTTTAACATTTAAAACTGTCCTCACTTACATTTCAGAGGATTACAGCCTACTACGGCTTGTTTTGGCTCTGTGGTTTCTTCTGTTAAAGGGAGTTTTTCAGCGCCAAATGCCTAAAAATCAACACTTAATTTGATTTGAAGGTGTTTTCCTCTTAAATTTGTGATGAAACCGCTCTGAAACAAGCTGTAGCTTCCCTGTTTTGATTAAAGTTTCCCACCTGTTCCTGTTTTAGATGTGTTATCTGTGTTAGCCAGCGACTTTTAACCACTTTTATCCCGAAGTAGAACTTATTTGAGAGCAAAAAACATCACTTTTCACTGTTTGAAGATGTCAAAACACACCAAAACTTTACTTCAAAAGAAAAAGACTAAACACCGCAGACCAGAAAACACTAAATATGTTATCTAAATCTGTGCACCTGTCATCGAAAGCGAGTCGAAGCGCCGACAGACGGACAAACCAAACCCACAAGTGTCAGAGTTTGTTGTGAATGGAATAGTAGCCGGCATCATCACACGCGCAAAGGTCAGCACGGCTCCACAACGGGGAGCCGGCAAAGGTTAAGCCTTACACACACACGGATCAACACCGCCGCTGTTGACTCGTGTGGCTGATCAGCAGTTAAATATCACCTCCCCCCCCCCGCCCCTCCCCCACCCCCCAAAAAACACAGTTATTTCCAGAAAAGACAGACTGAGTGACGGCGGCCGACATCTGTCCTCGTCTGATGTGTGAACACATTGTCAAAATCTGATTATGTAATGGTTTTTGGGAGCTTGGGGACGTCCCGATGAGGCGCGGAGCCTTTTCAGCAAACATGAGTGTGTGTGTGTGTGTGTGTGTGTGTGTGTGTGTGTGTGTGTGTGTGTGTGTGTGTGTGTGTGTGTTGATATGGTTTGTGTTCTCTAGTTTGTTGTGTTTTTTTGGGAGGATTTTTGTTGTTTCTGTGTGAAGAGAGATGTTATTATAAACCCCACGAGATTTTCCCGCTTCTCATCCCGATATTTTTATTTGTTTCCTCTTTTTCTATACATGGG
>CAESWR010001014.1:184183-205701 GCA_903171835.1 Mullus surmuletus
TGGACAAAGCGCTGCGAGCTGGTGCTGCCATCCCAACATGCATGAGGAATTAAAAGACGCTCAATGTTGATTACTTACTGACTTGATTACTTACTTACTTAGTAAGTAGTAGTAGTAGTAGTAGATGTTGATGCACCGTTGAAGCCAAAAATGTGCACCAAACATGCAAATCAAGCACATATCTATTTATTAGTTATTTATCGTCTGACCTATTTATGGCCTACATTTTTAACATTTTAATGGTTTTCCAATTTTTATCACAGAATTACTATCACAGTATCGTCGCTGTCGTCAAAGTATCTAATATCTATGTGTCTATCTCGTATTCATGGAGCTGTTGTTAGCTTCTTCATGCTAAGCTAAGCTAAGCTAAGCAGCTGTTGCGCCATAGATATACGAGTGCACGCCGCCACAGTAAAGCATCTCCAGAGCGGCGGGAAACGCCGTCCTCGCCAAGCGCCACTACATCTTAAATCAGTTTAACGTTCGGCGTCCGCCTTGTCCGCTCCGACGGTGTCTGAGGCTGAGCAGGAGTGCGGCGGGTCAGTCCGCTGGCATCCCGCCTTGGGTAAACATCATTCCACCCGTTGTATTATTGATGTTTATGTGATTGTGAGCGTATGGACTGTCAGCAGGAGCGTGCCGGCACGGCTGTTTTCCCGCTCGCTCTCCGTGCACGAGCTCCGATTTAATAATTCATCAAGCATTTCAATCAACATTTTCTCGCTCAAACCTCTCAGATATGGACAACCAGTTAGAGAAAACAAATAATTCAAGGGCGCGTTGAGGCTCCGAGGAGAGACGACCATTCATCGGCAGCCTGACAGGCATGTTTTTGGATTGTCGAGCAGCCGCACAAACAAAGACCAAACAACGAGAGTAAAAACCTCGTGCCAAACCGATCCAAATGTTAATGGATGATCATCCTGTTTGCACGCCGCCACGTTCACTGATCCCTGTCATGTTTCCCTCCTAAACCAACAGAGAAACATCTGCTGCAACATGCTGCTCCTGCACTAAAGATGGTGGCTGGAGTGGAGCGGCTCCACCGGCAGCCGCCCCACACACCCATAGGATGGAGATGTTCAGCTGTCAGATTTCTCCCCTGCTGGCTACCACTCAGCACCCCCACCCCACCCCACCCCACCCCACCCCTCCTCACCCCCACCCTCACCCCTCCTCACCCCGCTCCCCAACGGCCATCACATTAAAAATTCCCATCCGTGGCCGGTCGGCTCCTCCATCTTGAGCGCTTGCAGAGGGGAAGCAACTTTGGATGCAGTGGATGCAGATGAAACTATATGGAGGCTGATACGGTGACACACCGTTTGCCAGGTCACACACTATCATGTAGCCCCCCCCCCACACCCCACTATTACACACACACACACACACCCAGCCCCCTCCCTCCCATGGAAGCATCCTGGCCAAGCAGTGAATGATGAATGAGTGGATGAGGAGGGAGAGGAGGATGAGGGGGTTTTTCACAGCGTGGAGATGGGCAGACGGGCAAGGTGCTCTTCACATCCCTAAAAGGGGAGGGACACACACACACACACACACACACACACGCTCGGATCGTCCGCGGGCGATCAAGCCTCGCCACGGCGACACAAAAGGCGCCGCGTCCGCTGTCACGCGTGGTGATCTTACGTACGGCGCTCAAATTTAGGTCAATCTGAAAGTAATTCCGATTTACCACCACCACCACCCCCCCTCCTCATCCGACCCCCCAACACACACACACACACACACACACACGGAGGGATGGATGGATGGATGCACGGCCAGTCTATAGCTGAGATGGGGGGTTTCCATTTGCAGTCCGCGATCAATGCGAGCGCACCACAGCCCCTCAACGCACCATCATAACACACACACACACATAAAACCGCTACAACATCTGGCAGAGACGCCACACACACACACACACGCGTGCGCGCGCTCTTCTACCTTTTGTTGTCACGCGCTCCGCACAGATGTGAGGCAGAAAAGGAGGAAAAAGGAGGAAAAAGAGGAGAAGTGGACTGACATTGCGGCTGCTTACTGTAAAATCAATCCCCGGCGGATGGAGGTGGTGGTGGGGGGGGAGGGGGGGGGGGGGTGGAGAGCCTCCGCGTTCCCTCTCGACTCCCCTCCTTTCCGGCGTGCGAATCCCCCGGAATTCAGACCATGCAAAACAGGTTGTCAGTCATTCCATCCCCGCCGAAGTGTGTGTGGGGTGTGTGTGTTTTCCTCTTCCTCTCCTCCTCGGGTTCCAGCCAGCGCGGAGGAGACGAAGCTCCCAGCATCCGAGAGGACGGAGCCAGCTGTGGGGAGGAAGCGAGGGAGGAGGAGGAGGGAGGAAGAGGAGGAGGAGGAGGAGGAGGAGGAGGAGGGAGCGGCCGGGCCGGAGAGCACTGCGCACAGGAGGGGGAGAGAGACACCAGCCTGCTCTCTCTCTCTCTCTCTCTCTCTCTCTCAGTTCACAATAAAACACCCCCCCTCCCCCTCCCCCCTCCCCCTCCCCGCCAGACGGACTGACAGACAGCTCAGCTCGGGTACCAGCGTCAGCAGCGACACCCCGCGGTGATGAGAGGCGTCGCAGCCTAATGGCGGCGGATGAACGCAGCAGCAGCAGCAGCAGCTGTGGACACAAACACCAAAGATGCTAATTCATGTTCAAACACAACATGACGAAAAGTTTGTCTTTTTTTCCCAGCACCGCAGTCACATTCAGACAGTGTTGATATGATTTAACATTTCGTGTCTGCATTAATATCACAAGCACAATGAAGGCTGTATTTCTGATCGATTGCATCATTATCATCTTCAATCAATGACTAACATTGTTTTCATCGCTTTTATAGCTGTTGTTTTTTATTGCTGCTCTTATTCTAGTGTTGCATGTATTATTATATCGTTACACTGTTTTGTGTTTTGGGGGGAATGTGGATGGAAATTAGCATATTTGCTGCAATTCAGCATGTTTACATCCACTGTCCAATAACCTGCACTTTCCCTTTCAGATAGATACATTACAAATTACATTACAAATCCTTAGAAAACACCTGAAATGGTGTACTTATTTTAATTAACAAGGTTCTCGTGCTCTTCACCCGTTATATGTTTTAAGCATGAATATAGAATATACATATCCTGGATGTCTTGATTTCCTCGACCAGGAAAATCAGAGATGCTATGAACACATGCTCCCACAGAGCAATGGGAGGAGTGGGAGCATTATTTGATGGGGTGCTCCTTATTTACTCCCAGAGAAATATTGATCACACTCAGACTATGGCCAATTGAACAAGTGCCAAAGTTGAAGTACCTGTCTGTTCTCCCAGAGGAGTCAAACGCAGCCCGACACCGAGGCCGTACGAATCGCGGCTGGATACGACTACCTTAGTTCAATGTGCAAAATGTTGTTTTCCTGAATGATTTAACAGCCCGGAACAACTCCAAACTAAAGTAAACGCACTGAATGTGGCAAAGTGTGCAGCGAGCCGTAAACAACATCAAACAGCCGCAGCTTTTTGTCAGAGGCGTTTAGGAGAATCAACATGGCTGCGTTACACGAGTGCACGCTTCCTGCTGGATGCCGAGAAAAGCGCGCTCGTCTCGGATGGCAAAGCGGGTTACGGCTGATTGGATGTATGCAAAAACCTTCATGCGAAATGCAGGGCGCTGAATACATGAATGATACGTGGAGACGATGAATAAATACAACATGTATGTGTACAGAGTATAAAGCGCACTCAAATCAATAATTCAAATACCCAGGATGACCACTGAGGGCAAACCATCGCAGCTTCCATGCAGCTCGCGTTTGCTTCTTTACATATTAAACAGAGTCTGCCACATTTCTCCTTTAATAAACTCTCCGTCGATCACACCCTTGAGAGGAGGCCGCAACAATTATGTCCAAAAACCGATCGGAGAGAGAGCTGGAATGTTCCTGCCACCACAACACACCCCCCCCCCAAAAAACCACACTCTTTGACCTTTCTGCGGCTCCAGCAGACGGATAGACGAGCCCAGTCGGGACAAAGACTCTGCGATAGGGAGTCGGAACACAAAAGCAAAAAGTTTGCAAACTAAGCTCTGCACATCCTCCGACTCTCTTGTATCTCTGGCTCCATCTATATTTGTCTGTGTGTGTGCATGTGTGTGTGTGTGTGTGTGTGGGCATATTTCCTTTCAGCTCCTCTGTACCTAACGTCTTTGTTCAGTCGACTGTAAGCTATTTCCAAATGCCACAGTCAATGGCATCATTGGCCAGCTAAATCTTGCGCACATTGTTCTCGCATGTTTGCTTCATCGCACAGGAAATTGCTCTGCATGTTGTGTCGTCACTCGCCCTGAGAACAGCACACCAACGTCGTACTTTAACTGCATCCAATCCCAGTGTTGCATGTAAAAATATCTGCATGTGCATGTGTTTGCGGGGCGTGAATGCATGTTTTTCCGCCGGCCGTGTGTTTATTTGCTGCATCAGCTCCAAAATGCTGTCCCAGTGCTTCTCCCAGAATGCTCCATTTGAGCTATTCTTATCTGTAACCTATCCTCTGCTGCTCTAATGACCTGACATCTCTGCGGGGATCATTAAAGTTTCATCCGCACTAATCTAAAAATTGAAGTCCCCTTAAGCAAGGCTCTTGTCTGCTCCAGCGAAGCAGCTCAGTGTCCATCGGTAGGCAGTAGCTGCTTGCTGGTGTGTGTGCGTTTGTGTGTGTCACGCTCGATGCTGAAAGAGAGGAACATGTGCTCGTTTAGACTACAGTATGCTGGGGAGAATCAAGCCATGTGTGCTGGATTGGGAGCGGAAGGCGGCGACGGGAGCGCAGCGATTATGCAGCGCTGTCGGCTGTTGAGCTGTCAGGCAGTTGCTGCGTGTGGCTTTTTTAAAAAAGCGGCAGCCGAAAGAGGCACAGCACCCACAGGGATGCTGCTCGGCGGCCTCGTGTGCAGGGGGAACGCGGGGGGGGGGGAGATGGGAGAGTTCCATGGACGCCACATGCCACGTATGCAGTGTAGACTCTGAGAGCTAAAAGAGGATCCAATGAGCACAAAACATGTGAGAGCACAACTCATCCTGGGAGACACTGACCCGATCTGACAAACCGGCAGTCAGAGCAACACCAGGATTATTCCTTATCCCCCAAAAACTTGACTCGAGTCCACTCAGGTTGCAGATCACTACATTTTCCGCACTGAATAAAACATTTCGCCGGCTTCACCCAGATCTTCAGACAGAGAAGTTCCTCCCTCTCACGGTTAACCTTTATCTGGAGAATCAAAGCGGCAGGAAGGCGCTGCGGGCAGACGGGCTGCTCTTAAAGCTAGGATGTTTGCTGAAGATGCTGTAGACTGCAATTTCGGCTGATCCACTGGAGAGCGCCACAAACCATCAGCCTGCTCAGATGTAAATATGCATAAGAATGCCCCCAAACCACGGCCTCCACGTTGCTTTTTATCTGTAGCCTGAGCTGATGTCTCTTGGAAATTAGCCTTTTATGGGAGAGAAGTTCTTTTTCTTTTTGAGTGTTTGAATCGCCGGCCTGAGAGGATTAGAGTACATCTGTTTCACTCTTTATCTCAGCGCTATACAATGAAGTAGCCAATTACAGGGCTGCAGACACTGCAGAAGTAGATGTCGGGGGCAGCCTACGTGAGACACCATCAAAATACACTTTACAAATCATGAAAAATCCCCCCTTCTCTCTGTAATCCTCCTCTATCAGCGGCCCAATAAACAGCCTGCAGAGGTAAAAGTGGTGTGGCGGTGAAAGCCTGAGCGAGAGATGAAGCAGCTGGATGCCATCGCCAGCACCGATCTAACAGTTAAATGGCACCGCATGGCACGTCTCACGCCTACAATCAGATTCCTTTTTCAAAAACTTCCCAAACGTGTCCCGCTGAATCGCAGCGCCACAAGCGTGGAGATGTGAAGGCGTTTCCACAACAACACAGTCTGAGATGCTCTTAGCGGTCACTGCTGGAGAGGCACTCACGGCTGCTTAAAGGTCAGACGCCGAGCAGGTTTTGTTTGTGTTTCTCCCCGGTTTTTCTTTCAAATGCAAGAATGAAATATCTACCAAGTTTTTTTTCTTCCCAATATATTCAGTCCTCCCACCAGCTTCAGACGGGCTTTCATGTAGCTCTGTCTGGGATAGAGCTATAAATATGAGATAGTGCATTTGGTACCTACATTAGTAACGTGGATCCAACCTTAAATTTCCTCAGTTTGCTTCAAAAGAATGGAATCAAACCGAGTAATACGAACTGCATTGTGACTGCGTGATGATGTCTGCTTATTGAACAGAAATCCTAAGAGGGTGTGATTTTATAACAAACAAAATAAGTGTGCCCTCGTTGCATGATTATGTAACTAAAACATATTTCTAGAATGACCCTATATGGCCACAGAGTGTTTTCACTCGTGTTTAGAATCGCAATGCTGGTTGTTTGGTCAGTGATGTCTATTCACGATGACGACAGCTCCCCCTTGTGTTCATAAAAAAGTATTGCAAAGCGTTATATCAGGGCACTTGCATTTCAAGTGTCACAGTATAACAAGCCCTCTATGTTTACATGAGCAGATATATTTGTTATTCAACGTTTTGGTTTGACTGAAACATCATTTTAACCTTCTGCTTTATTGCAATAATTAGAATACTGTGGAAGAAGGCATAATCATACATCAAATATAAATAAAAATCTGTATCAAGCTGATTTTTCTATATATGATCTATAGTTATGTACTGTTTATTTTAATGTTGGTACTTAAATATGTGTTTAGCTTATGTTTTAAGTCGTCTTTTACTTTAACACATTCACTGTCGCTGCTAAAATGCTGAGGTGATGCGTTCTGGGTCCGATGCTGTATTCTCCGAGGTTCCGTGAAGGCACCACCTGCCTCGGCGCTGCTCGCGGCTCGCTGCTCTCATCCTTTTGTGTCCGCGGTCCAATCAGCGCTCGGCTTCGCTTTGCCGGCCGCTCATTGGTCGCCAAGGAGGAAGATGCGACGGCCGTGGAGGATAGACTGAGGACTTTTGCTACGAAAAAAAAAAAATCCCCTTTTATGCAGTTAAAACCCTCGCGCTCGGACCGTTGAGCTGACTTCCGGTGCTTAAAAAAAGGGCGTCGCGGTTCTTCCGGCCGTTCCCGCGTCTTGTGCGGCCGCTGGTTCCGGGGGGGAGAGTCGGGGGTGATGGTGTCTGCTCCCTCGGCCGCTGCTGTGTAGGTGAAGACCCCCCCCCCCACCCCCCCCTCCCTGACTATGTAACCGCGGAGGAGCTGTCACTCAAGGTAACGCAGATGCCGACACCGCAGCTTAAACTCCTCAGCGCCGATGACGTCACGGCTCAGCATGCCGCGGTCGTGGGTTCGCGGGACTGTGGGATTGTGGGTCTGTGGGGTCTGTGGGCCCGAGTCCGTTATTTAGCGTTAAAAATACACCCAAAAAAATAGAAATTGTTGTGTATAATGTTAATTAAGCTGAGATTCAGTGTCGGTAACAATGATTGACAGGTTGAGCTCCTCACTGGCATCATCTTAGTTAGCTAAGGTTAGCATGTTAGCATTGCACATCAACTCACCTGCATTTGCCATTATGTCAACAGAAAGCGTGTATATCCTAATAAGAAGGTTGTTTTTCCTCCAATAAATGTAGTTTTACAAAGGCTTTGCCACCGACACCTCGCTGACACACCCTCTGCAGGCTGAGCTGTGCCTGAACTCCTCCCCCCCCCCCCTTGCTTTCCTCCCTAGCAGGTGTCGCTGTGTGAATGATGTACGAGCGATGTCTGATGTTGAGGTCACGTACGCAGACTTCATCGCCTCCGGCAGGACTGGGCGCAGGAACGCCCTGCACGACATCCTCCAGAGCCCCACTGACCCCGACGGCCGGGAGCTGCCCCTCACCCTGTCCCTGTCCCAGCTGCACATCAACGCGGGAGGGGGAGGTGAAGCACCACACTGACCGCTCACAACTTCTTCACTTCTGATAGGATACCGATATTGCGGCCTTGAGTATTGGCTGATATCGATCTGATGCGATATCAGCACGAACCACACATACTTTCATGACTTATTTTGTAGTATGGGATGTTAGAAAAGGCTTGATCAAGTGACTCAAACAGAGAACAATAGTCAGCGACAGTAGCTATGAGGAAAACTGAGCCATTTATTATGAACCAATGGCTTTTTCAACCTTAAACAGAAGAATATTCTATAATTTCATTGATTGATTTTAGATGCAGGCCGATATAATCCCATACTTTGATGATATCGGACCCATTGTTACGGCCTCTGAGTGGTGTCGGACCCAAGAGTGTGGGAGACACAGGAACGGTTCAAAAAAGGCGTTTATTGTCCAGCCGGGGACAAAATAAACCAAAAAACAACTCAGGCTACTACCGTGGCTCGTGGTTACTACCTGCATGGGAGGAGGGCTGACAGGGAGCTGGAAACTTCTCACTGGGAATGGACAGCGGGGATCCGGTCTGTGGAGGCACAAGGGGAAAAAAAACTCAGACTTTGCTCGAAGCTGTGAGAACGCTGCAGGAGCACGAGCTAGCTTTACCATGTGAGACGGAATTATGTGGCAGAGTAGTGGAGGTCGAGCCGGTCTTTTATGGAGGAGGTGATTAGGTGATGAGCCTCAGGTGTGCCTCGCTGCCCTGCTGGCAAGTAGGTCAGCCCCGCCCCCCCGGCCACGTCCTGCAGTGCTGGAAAAAAAAGGGAAAAAACAAAAACAGGCCTTCCATGGCCAGAAAATGGACCTAAAAACACAGATCACAACACCGATATCAATATTGGATCAGGACACCCTTAATGATAGGTGTATAAATAGTAGAAGTTAACTCATTTATTGTCCCTTTTGATCAGCAACTTTAAGATGCTGTAGACTGAGTGATCACCAGCTTCAACTGAATTTGTACAGCTGCAATTTGAATAAAAAGACCAGATATTTGCACTGAGAAAATACTAAAAACCACTAAAAAGTCAACCAGTTTCATCTATTTAAAACCAAAGGTTAAACCACAACACACTGTATGAACATGTAGACAACTGGCCATGATTGAAATGTACGCCCTTTGTCCCTTCGCACCCCAGATGGAGATGACACGGAGGACAGCCAGAGCTCGTCCTCCTCGGCTCAGAGGGAGGCCGAGCAGAGGAACAGCTAACCGGCCTGGCGGGAGTGTCGCGGGACGGACGGATGGCTGGAAGAAACCCTCTCCCGGGAGCAGGCGGGTAGCTGGAGGGTAGCGTCTCCTCCGACACCGACCACCACCACCACCTCCGCCGAGGTGACTGTTAGCGAGGCCACTCACCACCTAAAAACCCACCGTGGAGGCACCGAGCTGTGGACGCGCACTCCCCCTGTACCCGTGACTCGGCTGTGCTCCGGGGCGACAGACTGCTATCAGAGCCGGGGGGGCGCAGCGAGCGAAAGCTGTTAGCGTAAACCCGGTTTATTTAATTGTTTATTCTCTCACTCTTTGTTACCAAAACACAGGCGGCTCGGAAGCCAAACGGGGGGAAAAACAGACACGGATCCTATGTTAGTTTTGTAGTCGTGCGAGCAATTTGTAAGACCACTGAGACGTGCTAATGTAGTGGGCTGCAGTGGGGGTAGCATGTGTGTAGAGGTAGTGATGCTGTTAGAGATTATACTGCCGGCTAATGGCTCGTGCTTCCTTTTAAATTGACATTACTGTCGAGAGAATTGGACCACTCGGCTGTAAAACCGTAGAACTGGAAAACACCGTGAAGAGAAACACAACACGGGAGCATTGAGTGTGTGTGCGCGTGTGCTGTGTGTGTGAAAATGAGGGTGGCTTTGAGACTGTAGCACGCTGCAGTGTTCTTTAAACACGACAGAAAGCGATGAGTGTGATGAAAAATGCCAGTGGATGTACAGTGAAACTGAGAAATGCTGACGATGGCGCACTATCTTTTACAGTGTTTTTTTAAACGTTTCTATACCGATTTAGTCGAAAAACTTAACGCAATAGTTTAACAGCATAGAAAATACTCTTATTGCCTCTGTTGCAGAAAGCTAAAAGGATAAAAAAGCTGATGTCATTGTCACGCCTGTGAAAAGCTCCTTGTGATGTTTCTGGAGAAATGAATGAAAACGCCCTCTAAATTTAATGGATTATCGGATTCGTCACAAACGCAATCCATCAATGTCATTATTAATGAGATAAAAACATATTTCCTCCAATCTTTCATAACAATTTGGACAGACAGAGAGAAAGAAAATCAGCAGAGCCCTCAACTTTATCATTAATAATAACAGAAAATGGTCAAAATATAAGGAGCTACCAGATCAAATTAAATGTAATAGTACTATTGATTTTAACTTGGATTACATTAAAATCCATTCAAACTTGATTTAACTCACAAAAAAGGTAAAGTAGGAAGATGTTTATAGTTGTACTCACTTTCTATCCATGAAAGAAGAACTCTGCTTTTCCGCAACAAAGTCAGTAAGTGTATTTCCCAAAGCGTTGACTTATTCTTTTCATGTAGATATGCAATAGTGGAGCTTCCAGTAAGTGTATTATATTATATATGTGTCTATCTAGTTTCTATCTCCTGGGGAAAATGTGTTCCTGCCTCTGTGTATGTGTGATCATGGATATATCCAGACATCCTCTACAAGAAAGAAGTACACCATGCATGCACTTTTACAGCTGTGAAATTGAAGACTGTCTTCCTGCCCCTCCCCCCCCCGCCCCCCCCAGTTTTACAAATATAATATTACTCTGTAACCTTGCAGGTCGTCCTTGTTAAGGTGGACTATAAGAAAGCAATTTTTTTAATGACGCTCCTTCAGTAATGGGGTTTTCACATTGTAAACTGCCATGTGACCTGTCTTGACCCCCTCCCCCTCCCGCTCCCCACCCACCATCAGCTTGTGTAGAAACGTGGCCGGTGCATGACTCTGCTAAGTGTGTAGCTGTACTGTCGGACCGTCTAGGACCCATATTTTCTACTCCCCATGTCAATCTAATCCAAATAAAAAAGTGACGACGGTGACAGTTTTTGTTGTACTTGCGCGACTCCATCACCTGGTGGCACTGTGGCGTATCAATTAAACATGTAAAAAAACAAAACAAAACATTATTTTGGCTAAGTATTTTGTGATTGGTAGAGACTGACATATAATAACACCATTGTTCCAGCACAGAAAAGACAAAAATGCTTCTCTATGTGAAGGTATGTATGTGTGTGTGTTGCTGATTATGCAAATAATCATTGTACTATTGTACCAGGAAGTTTGAGTAAGACAGAAAAATCCCCCCAACCAGTTTCTCTTAAGTTCCTCATTGCTGTGGCTGAGTGCAGCAGTCCATGTCTGCCCAGCTGAGCCGCCTATCAGCACGAGCACCCGCCGCGTCGCACTCGCATGAAGAGCTCTCAAAGGAAACCTAACAACTGAGGTTCCTTCGCAGTGGACGGACTGTTTACTCAGTGACGAGGGGGGGTGCAGCTCATCACACAGGTAAGCGTAATTTGTGCCTGAAGGTCATTGTGTGTCACAGGGGAGGGTTCAGTGTGGGTCAACACACAAAAGTCGAGAGTTTGCGTCTTTCCTTTCATTGCATGACAGCTTATCTTGATTATAAACAGGCCTTTTATTAAATTACTGTGGCATTATTTGATACCTTCATATTCTCTTTGAAGAATGAAAAGAAGAGGATTTGCAGATTACTATTTCAGTTTAAATCTGTTTTGTCACGGCTTTAAACACATTTGAAGCCAACATTTTAACTGGCTGCTAAATATGAAAATATAAGAAATGGATGCAAACTGATTGAAAATCTGAGAATTCTAAATCTGCTTCTCCTCGTCCCTTCGTTTCTCCTCCACTCCTCTCTGCGGCTGAGTCCGTTGCAGAATGAGGAAGTGTGTGTGATGGTCATGGCAGTGTGTGCAGGGTGTTTGTTCTGACCATTATGTCTTTTCACATTCTGAGTTTCTGACCGTTTGCTGGCCGTGTAGTTAAGGCGCAGAATCAACAAGAAAATGCCACTTTCAGAGTCTTTTTTTCTTTGTTTTTGTTATTCTTGTTCGTGCATCTTCCGACCTGTTTCAAACACACTGTGCAAAGATTCTGGTTTCAGGTGTGCCCTTGTTTTCTCTAAGGTGCTGGCTCTTGACAAACCCCTACCAGCCGGCACAGCTTCCTCTCCTGAATGCCCTATGACCTGCTTTGTTTTGCAAACCTTCCAAATAATGCATCGTAATCTTCATTTTTTTCAGGAACTAAGATACTTGTGAAGCAGATACATGGAGGGAGGCTTAACTCTAGTTATGGTGATGATGGCCTTTGACATTTGAGAGTTTGAGCGAAGCCTGCTTTGTTGTGCACTTTAAAACCTCTTTCAGCCCGTCTCATTGTATGTCAATGGGGAGGAAGTGTGGGCTGCTTCTGACATTTTATGCTTTTATACCTGACCATATGTTCCACTCTTGGTTGGAACTTCTCTATTTTGGAGCCACTGTTTATTGGCCATAAAAATGTGATCAGTTTACCTGCATGCAGCCAGTAAAGACCTTAGGCAGGTATTTATCTATGTTGGCTATTATCTCTTTGCAGCCTGAAATAAAATAGCCTTATTGTTGACATTGGATTATTATCACTGAAACATAAAGTTAGATTTTTTAAAAGATGGAAATAATGGGAACATAAACGGGTATATGAAAAACCCTCCATGATGTACTAAAAAATTCCATCATGTTTCTTCTCATGAGTTTGTTGGTGTTGGGCTCTGCCAGTAAACATTGGTTGTCACATCGGCCTAACATCCAGTTTATTTGTAAAACCAGTGTTGCGTGCCAGCACAGGAAGTGGTGTAGTGATGTGGAGAAAATCGCGAAACTTTGGTATTCAGCACAACCAAATCTATCTTTAATGATCCAAAACTGGTGAAGCAGCCAGTAGCCTCTGAATCTTGTAGTAATAAACTTTTCAAAATGAAGTCAACTTACTATATTACAACAACAAAGTAGCTCTTAGAGTCGTCATGTCACGTCATTATTAGACCAGTCGCAGTCAGACCCCCAAACCCCCAGGCGCAACCGGCCGCAGGTGTTCGCTGCCAGACATTTCGAGTGTTTATTTCAGCACTGTCGATCGAAAAACAATTTATTTCAGTCTTCCTTTTCTCGCTTCCTCATGCAGACACAATGGGCTGCATGAAGTCCACACTGAGCAGAGGTTTGGAGGAGAAGACCGACCGGCAGACTGTACGTACCGACCACTATGTCAGAGACCCCACCTCCAATACTAACCAAACCATTGTAAGTAGACAGACAGCTGACTCCCATTATGGTCATAGAGATAGATTGATCGATAGATACCATACCATACCATAACACACCATAGATACCATAGATAGATTGATAGATACCATACCATACCATAACACACCATAGATACCATAGATAGATAGATAGATACCATACCATACCACACCATAGATACCATAGATAGATAAATAGATACCATAGATAGATGGATAGTGACCATAGATAGGTAAAAAGATACCATAAATACCATAGATAGATACCATCGATAGAAGGAACCATAGATAGATAGATAGAGAGACCAGACACCAATAGATTCACATAGATAGAAAGTTAGATATATACATACAACATAAAGGCATACTGTATAGATATAGATAGACAGGTACAAATAGAAGGATATATATAGATAGGTACATAGAGATACAGATGGGACGGAATCATTGTCACGCTGATCTTCTGTTGCAGGATAACACCTTGCTGCCCGGCCAGAGGTTACAACAAATGGAAGGTAGGACTTCTTCTCTGAGATGATTAACAGTAGTCTACACCAACCCACTTTATCCAGAAATCATTTGATTAGCAAACTAAAAACTTAAATTCCAAACCTAAAATCCAGAATCATCACCGTTTCAGACCGGCATGCCAATCAACTTGTGTCTTTCCTCTCTCAGAGCAAAGCAAGACCCTTAAAACAGTGATCGGTCTCTTCCCGTACGAAGCCGTCCACCCAGACGACCTGGGATTCAAGAAGGGAGAAAAGATGAAAATCCTGGAGGAGTGAGTGCATGATGATGTTACACTGATTCAACCTGAGGAAACGTCATTTGTCGTCATCTGGATCCATCCGTTAGACACAACGCTCTCAAGACCCCCATCTGAATTGGGGGGTTAGACACAGTTCACCACCATTACATCTGCTTGCATCACCAACTACTGAATGTGAAAATGAGTGTTTACTAAACTGGCCTCTGTGTGGAATGTATGAAAATTAAGTGAAATGAGTGGGTTATTCAAGGATTTCTTCGGGGGGCAACTATATTGTTTTGAAGTAAGAAAACAACAGTTGCGTTCAGCTTCCCGATGTTCTCACAGACACGGCGAGTGGTGGAAGGCAAAGTCGCTGACAACAAACAAGGAAGGCTACATCCCGTCCAATTACGTCGCCCAAGCAGACACCTTGGAAACCGAGGAGTGAGTGTTTTTTACTACACCAATCGGTATTTTCAAAGGGGAGAAATGATTGACTGAAAAAGCATTTCCGAACTTATTTTGAGGAGTCTAGTACTTTGCACTGTGACGTCGGCCCACGCGCCATTTCCTGCCAAGACTCCCCAAATTTTCTGTCGAGAATTGATTCATTTCCCTTGCAGGTGGTTTTTCAAGGACATCACAAGAAAGGATTCCGAGCGGCGGCTGCTGGCGCCGGCGAACAAAGCCGGGGCTTATCTCATCAGGGAGAGTGAGACTTCGAAAGGTGTGTATGAACGGGTGACTCATCCGCAGACGTTAGCCACCGCCGCGCCGTCTTCACGTGTGGCCTCGGGCCTCACCGAATTTTACCCTTCCCTCCGCAGGAAGCTTCTCGTTGTCCATCAGGGACGTGGACCTCAACGGGACAGAGTCGGTCAAACACTATAAGATCAGGACGCTGGATAACGGCGGCTTCTACATCTCCCCGAAGATCTCCTTCCCCGACATCCCCAGCATGATCAAACACTACCACAGTCAGTGCCTCCTCCATCCACTGACCCCTCACTTCTGATTAGAAAGATTTAAGGGGTCATTTTTGACAGAAAAGTTGCGTTTTTTCCCCAGACAAAGCGGACGGTCTCTGCCGAAAACTGGACCGACCATGCGTGAAACCCAAGGCCGAGAAGCCGTGGGATAAGGACGCCTGGGAGATCTCCAAAGAGTCCATCACGATGATGAAGAAGCTGGGAGCGGGGCAGTTCGGAGAAGTCTGGATGGGTCAGTACAGAGAAAGAGAACCAAAAAAGAGAACAAAAAAGCGCACACATACACACATTGGTTAATGACTTACCCATCAGGAAACAGGGTTGGCAATCGCGAACAAACAGGAAACAGACAGAAAATGGGTTTATGATAATGATGATGATATTTACACACTTCCTCACCATCCAGCAGGTGTGTCATCTCTGCTTGTGCAATGAGAATACAGTGTGTGTGGGTCTATGTGTGTGTGTGTGTGTGTGTGTGTGTGTGTGGTTGTGTGTGGCTTGTCAGCATTGTAATCGATGGAGAAAATGTGGAAATCTGAGATTTGCAATATTACGAGATCACATTTGCATGTTACCCAGACACTTTGGGGCTGAACGCGTGGCAAGCGTGCACATACCGGGCCATGATGCCTTTTATGACACTAATCCCTTCAGTCGGCTTTAAAGGGATACTTCACCCAAATAGGAAAATCCCTATCTGGACCCTGCAATTAGAGGTGTCCTGATACAACTTTTCCACTTTTCACTGGATAGAAGTGCTGGAGTGGAGTCTGGAATGGACTGCTTGTATCAGAGTGCTTATATCGGAGATTTTAGATGCAGGCCGTTGTTTTTGCTGATTTCAGACCGATATCGATATCAGTATCGGATCGCGTCACCCCTACCTGCAATGTATCCCACCTCCTTAAACAGTGTGTTGAGTGGGTCGTTTTGTGTGAACTGCCCCTTTAAACGCAGTCATAAAAGCTCATCGTTCTCCTCATGCTTTCCTCTTCTTCTCTCCCCGCAGCTTCCTACAACAAGACGACCAAGGTGGCGGTGAAGACGCTGA
Source organism: Mullus surmuletus (assembly GCA_903171835.1). Classification (NCBI taxonomy): domain Eukaryota; kingdom Metazoa; phylum Chordata; class Actinopteri; order Syngnathiformes; family Mullidae; genus Mullus; species Mullus surmuletus. The sequence continues at coordinate 200,288 of CAESWR010001014.1, forward strand.
AGCCGGGCACCATGACGGTGGAGGCCTTCCTGGACGAGGCCAACGTGATGAAGACGCTGCAGCACGACCGGCTGGTGCGTCTCTACGCCGTGGTGACCATCACTCAGCCCATATACATCATCACAGAGTACATGGCCAACGGTGAGTCAGACACGCGTATTCAGCGACCCAGCAAATATCAGCGCGTTTTTCCCCCTGCTGAAGTTCTCCTCCGTCCCCCTTCAGGGAGCCTGCTGGACTTCCTGAAGAGCGACGAAGGATGTCGCCTGCAGCTGCCCAAGCTCATCGATTTCTCGGCACAGGTGATGTTCTCGCATTCGGTGATACTTCTGCATCATCGTTTTTTCTCTCTCTCTCTCTCTCTCTCTCTCTCGCTCTCTTCCTCTCTCTCTCGCTCTCTCTCTGTGGTGATGAAATGTGTCTGCCGTCACTTGTTCCATTACTGAAACAAAAACAGGAACATGAAGCCAAAAGGGGGAAAAAACCCACACAAGATACTCTCAACACGATCTACTCTTTCTCTCGCATACTTTTAACGTTTTTTCCGTGTATACATTTTATAGACAGTTGCAATAACCCCGAACACATATTTTTCTTGTGAATTTCTTTAAAACTCTGCTATTTCAAATGACTATTAACACTTAAGAGTTCCTGAGGACGTTTCTCGACCATTCAGTGTCAAACTCCCCCAAAAATATTTGGTGTTTGATATGTCTTTCAGGCTGAAGCTGATTAACAATACTGACAAGTTGGAAAAAAATATTAATATATGATATTTCTTACAGCAGTCTTTTGGAAGGACATGCTTTATGTCCCCTGGAACGTATAAGAGAGTTAAAGATCTGCTACTGCAGAAAAAATAAGAATGCCTCAAATTAAATACTGCTGCTAATTATTGATCCATCTGACGCTCCATGAATTACATTTTACATAAATTATTTGAGGTTTTTTTGGTTTAGTTTTTTTTTCTTAATTAAAATACTGACATTTAGAGGGTTAGAATCCACCCAAATAATTTAACAATAATTTATATATTTCATGCTGAAGTTGATTGAAAACATTGACTCCTTTAAAGTGGAAAAAATATGAATACAGTATATGTTTGTTTTTAAAGCAGTTTTTAGGGAGGGGACATTTTTTGCTCTGAGAGCTGATTAAGAATTTTTTTAAGGAACTCTTAAGGGTTAATAGCTTTTGATGGTTATTAATATTTCCCCCCCCCGATCATTCAGAGCTCACATTAAGATAAGATGCTCCTTTATTAGTCCCACAGTGAGGAAAATATGTTATTTCTCACGATTGTTCCTCCTCTCACAGATAGCGGAGGGCATGGCGTTCATAGAGAGGAAGAACTACATCCACAGAGACCTGCGGGCCGCGAACGTCCTGGTGTCAGACAGCCTCCTCTGTAAAATCGCAGACTTCGGACTGGCCAGAGTCATACAGGATGACGAGTACACGGCCAGAGAGGGTAAACTTTATGCCCGTGTTTATGAATATGCTTCCGTTTTTGTCTTGTGTAAGATTTTTTTTCCTGTTACGAGTGAGTCAGACTAAAGGGAGAAGGGTGGGGGGGTGTTTCTGCCTGACCAGATTCTGGACTAAAAATACCCCAGAGAGAGCCAGAATCCTTACACACTATTACTAGGAAGGAGATTTTTGCTTTCATTTATTTATTGACCTCAAAGATCTCGCTTGCTCATGTATTTCTGTGGTGGAACAAAAAGGTGGGCGAGCCTGAGGTGAAGTATTAAGAAACCTGATCACTGGGCCGGAACCTGCAGACAGTGAAACTTCCGTAAGAGGAAAGTTTCAGCTAGAATTGACAGCACAAAGTGGCTGTGTAGGTGGAAGGACTCTTCGCATGGATGAGATTCATCACACTTTGATGTAACAGACATAAGATTTGGGGTCTGAAATGTTGTCCACAGGTGCAAAATTCCCCATCAAGTGGACGGCTCCGGAGGCCATCAACTACGGCTCCTTCACCATCAAGTCGGACATGTGGTCCTTTGGAGTTCTGCTCTATGAGATCATCACCCTCGGCAAAATCCCCTACCCAGGTGAGCGTTGACCACACTCCTTATGGCTATGATTAAAGTCATTATTGTGCCTTTAAGTGACCCTGAATTTGCTGCTGTTGTTTCTCCTCTTGTGTTAAACTGACTCAGAAACTATGAAATTGCAACTATTTCATTTGTAGGCTTAGAATGTGAAAATTGGCATATTTTGGTGGTGTACATTTCATTTTAACTCCTTTTCTTCACAATAAAACCCGGAAATGTGTCATGGTGGTGAGATTAAAGAATTTCTGTCATCGAAGGGCCTATTAGGGTAGTAAATTTGTCGAGTGTATTTGTGATCTGTTGAAAAATGGACAGTGAAATCTTAAAATGTATCAAGATCAAAACCTTTTACAAAGGAAATATGCTATATACATTAATACTATCAAAATTACATATATATATGAACTGAAAAGCAGCCCATTTGGACAAAAGGGTCACGAATAATTGAGGATACAGTTATTTATCATATGATATAAATGTGCTAATAATTAGGAGCCACAAACACCTTAAATACAAAACCATGTGTTATTCACACTGGTTATGCCCGCAAACACTTTAAACCAGACGAAAGGGACTTCCTGTTCATGCAGCTGGCCTATTTATTGTGCTGGCGGAGAGTGAGGGTGCCGTGGAAACGATGAGCAGGTGTCGACCAATCAGTGAGTGTATCCTGGTGGATGAGGTGATCACTTATTTTCAGTAAAGTATTTTTTAATGGGGAAGTATCGTTCAGGTAGTGAAAGTGCTATTTGTGCACAACCCCATTTACCATCCTACCACTTTGGTGAGGAGGACAGATGTTTCCTATGGCAACGAGAAAGAAAATATAAGATAGAAAACTCTCGATTAAAGTCATCACTAAGTGAAGCTCTGTATTCGTCGGTGCTTTTATTTAGATTTCAAGGACATGGAAACATAATATTGTGTGAAAAAAATCAAGGTCTCACGTTGTTACAAAGACCCTTTCATGACCCTGAGAGCTGAACTCCTTCAACACAGTCACGCATTTATACTTGGCTCGTGGTTTTTGTTGCTGATGTAAAGACAAAGTGTGCTGCCCTCTAGTGGCGGATTCTATTCAGAGCTGCTTTGGAAAAAACATTTGATAAGAAGTAATCCACTTTTCCCGCTCAGGTATGACTAAGGGCGAGGTGATTTCCTCGGTGCAGCGCGGCTACCGGATGCCCCAGCCTGACAGCTGCCCGTCCGAGCTGTACGACATCATGATGTCCTGCTGGAACAACAATCCCGAGGACAGACCGACCTTTGATTACATGCAGAGCGTCCTGGACGACTACTACACCGCCACAGAGGGACAGTACCAGCAGCAACCTTAGAGGGACACACACACACACACACACACACACTCAAACCAATGTGACTTTTGTATGCAACACATTTTATATCAGTGTATATACTTAATTTTAGAGATTTGCCGTTAAAGATGAAGGGTAAGAATCTAACCACATTATGTCTACACAAATTTTTTTTTAATTATTATAAAAAATGGCATTTTTGTGCAGTTTGATTGCATACATTTCACTGAAGACGGATGGAGACATATGTGTGTAGAGAAAGGCTTATTATATTCTTCGTAATTTTTAACACTATTGAGAGTAGACATTTTACCTCTGTATTTAAAAATCATGTTGAGATTAAATATAGCATTTATTTCAGCAAATGCAAATGATCAATTGTATCATTTGGTTAGTGACTTTTCCTTTTAAATGTACATGTATTTTCAAAAACTCGAGGTCCAGTGTGTCGTCATAGCGGCCTTTTCAAGACAGACAGAGAGAACGATCACATTTCACAACACACACAGTTGTTTGTCAATTCTACATTTCAAATTAAATCTCCTCACAAGTGGTCTCTCAACTCACATGTTCTTGCATTGTTAACAAAATACTGTTGTTTGACTATAATTCTGCTTTTTATTTGCTTCTGGTTTCATTGACCAGTCAATTGTCGATCCCTTACTTCATGTTGAAGTGCTAGAACTGCTTTTCTATATCGACGACGTAGTCTGATTGAGAATGCGGTTCTGTATTGTATTCATCTGTGGACCATGATTTGTTTTTTGGTTTTTATATTTCTGTTCTATCAAAAGATATTTGGAATAAAACGTATGTTCCCTGAAAAAAATGTTCTTTATTTACCCTCCTTTTATATTCTCTCCACTACCAGAAGGTTTTTGTATAATTCTCAAACATAAAGCAAGTATTTGGTGAAACCTCAATTTATTGTGTTTACGTCGCGCTGCAATTGCAAGCAGATTACGTTTATTTTGTAGCGGAGACGCGCATTTTATTTTGAAACTACATAGACGCTTCCGGGTGTGGTCACGCGCCACCAAGATGGCCGCGCCCAGCGCAGACGCGTTTGAAGCCCGCTGAGATGACAGTTGCGGACCTGCAGTGTTGGACGTGACGCTTCCGGACGAGCACAGACACCGAGCTGCCACTGACAAGAGTGTGTGTGAGAGTGTGTGTGTGTGTGTGTGTGTGTGTGTGTGTGAGACACCCTCCGACCACAGACATGAGCAAAGACGACGTCATCCTGTGAGTAGCTCTGAAGGTTCATCTGCGTTGCGGCTGCAAACACAAGGATGTTATGAAACCCATGCGAGTCGTTGTTATGAAAACAGGTGGTGAATTCCCGGGAGGAGGAAGTTCACAGGATGCTCACAGGTCCTAAAACCCTCCGCATGATGTAATAACATGCACTGTTCAGGCCGCCTGTGAACCCTGATAATGGAGAACTCTCATAGAGGAAACTGTAATTTTAAGGTTTCTCTCTGTTGACGCTGTGTTCGTCCTTGTAACGTCAACCAGGTTACTTTTCCCATTACTTTGGCACTTCCTGGGGAATTCGGCGTGCAGGCCATGTGTTTTCAGAGTGCTGCCTTCCCAGGAGAAGTCATCAATATGTGTCATGTGACCTGTTATTGAGAAAACCTGCGCCTAAGAATCAAGTGTTTTCTGAATGGAGTTTGGTGTGTGAGAAATGCATTGTTTCCTGAATGGTCCTGCTAAAGATGTTGCCATTTGCTTAATTGATCACTTTGATATAAACATCTTACAGGCATATTCATTGATTGGTTCAGCACTATTCTCTCATTTTCTTCTGCATGCATAAAATTAATGAACTTAGACTGAATAGAAGTTGCCACTAAGTTCCCCAACTCACAATGATATCCTGCGTCAGTTTGAAAGAGTAGCCAACAGTTGTTGGCGCTGCTGGTTGGCGATAAGACACCCAAACTTCTTATCTCTCGTAATCACTTGGCCCACCTCTTCAGACGGACGCCCACGCTTCAGATAACACAGCTTTATCAACAATGGGCTG
>CAESWR010001014.1:259177-269849 GCA_903171835.1 Mullus surmuletus
GTGTGTGTGTGTGTGTGTGTGTGTGTGTGTGTGTGTGTGTGTGTGTGTGCATGCGTGTAAGAGGGTGAGAGGTCTCGACCAGACTGATCCTCACGGCTGTTGACCACATTAATCATGTTGCATAGAGAATTGGTGTGTGTGTGTGTGTGTGTATGTATGCGTGTGGTGCACTTGACTGCTCCTATCAATTCAATTTGATTCCTCCCTCTGCTCCCTCCTTTTCTAAGGGCATCCCCTTCCCCACCTTTGAGCACCATCACCCCCCTTTCCTCCCCCATGTGTGATGGACTGCTGAGAGCCTAATGAGGTCCCTCCCTCCCCTTTGGCTTTTTTTGTGACTGCGGAGTGTGTGTGTGTGTGTGCGTGTGTGTGACGGGGGAAGGGAGAACCAGAGGTGACAGGTTGCTTGTGTACTTGTACTGTACATTTGCCTTTCAGCTCTCCTCCTCCTCCTCCTCCTCCTCCTCCCCTCAATCCTTCCTTCCTCCCTCCTCACTTCCTTCCTCTCTTGCTTCACACCTCCCCTCCCTCCCTGTCCTCCCCAATTCCTCCACCCTTCACACCCTATTCCCCCCCCCCACCGCCTTCGTCCCCTTTCTCACCCATCCCATCTCTTCCCCGACGCCGCACCCCCTCATCGCGCCTCCTCCGCCTTCTCCACCTCCTTCTCCTCCTCCTCTTCTTCCCTCTCTCTCCCTCCGTAGTCATCTCACCATTCATTTGTCGGTGAGACTGCAGCCTAATGGGCCGTAGCAGGCCATCCACTAAAGAAACCCACACAGAGCACGGTTATTAGCAGGGGGAGAGGAAGAGAGGAGGGACACAAAGACAAGCGAGGGGGGCTGAATAATGTCCAGAAAAGGTAGGGTAAACGGAGGGAAGGGTGGAGATCTGGCCTCACGGGGTGCTGAGGGGGCATCTTCCACGTCTCCATCTACTGTAAAGCCAGGTTTATACATCTGCGTCGACTAGTCGTCACCACTATGGCGAGCCTCGGCGTGGGGGTGAGCCCCACTATACTTCTGCGTTGGGGGTTGAGTGACGCGCTGCGCGTCACCTTGAGTTGGAGGCTCTAGAAGTGGATATTTGGCGACTGTGGAAGCTCCGAAATGACTCAGGAAGCCTCGATCGGCAACACGTAAACGACAGCGCAGCCAAGGTGAACATTTAGCAATCTACTGTTGGTGCGGCAGCAGAGTTTTAACCAAAGTGAAACTCATGTAAGTGTAGGAAGCTCCAACGGGAGGTAAACATCAGATCAGCAACAGTGAACAATGAGGGGTTTGTTGGAGTTCATTAGTCTATTTAAGTCAATACAAATACAAAAGCTGCACCGAGGCTCACGTGCCGCAGCGCGGACCAATCACAGCCTTTGCGTGGTTACATTTTGGAGAGGTGTGCCTCAACGCTGTAGCTATGGCGAGCCTTGGCGTAGTTACAGCGTCGAGGCGATGCAGAAGTAAATACTAGGCTTAAAGTGCAATTATAGCCCCCCCCCAAAAACAAAAATGTAGCCAGCCAATGGGCTCGTTTGTACAAGGAGACGCTGTCCGCAGAGCAACATGACCCGACAGCCTCGACTGAGCAGATATGTGAGTCACTGTGAGCGGAGAAGCCTGAACAGATGCAAAAATGACTAACATCTCCTGGGAAAAACAGAAGAAACAGCCCTAATGCTCGCCAAAAGAACACATTAGACGTTTAAACTCAAACGACTCTTCTGTGATGCACACTTACCGATATAAGTAAGCCTTACTCACGGATGACGAATAGCTTTTTTTTTCTCTGTGTGGTCATATGGTATCAATATAAGATGTGAGTGAATCCCGACTCTGCGTTTAATCGCAATAAACCCGTCGGTTTTTCTAAAGTGAACATGTGTTACAACATTTAGACGGAGGAATAAAACCATGACTCAAAGCTAAAGCAAATCATAACAAATGACTTGTATGGCCTCTAGTATTACCGGACGCAAAAAAAAGATGAAAGGAGATCATAGTCATCAATTATCGGATGCTTTTTTAAATACATCTTTTATTGTGGCGGTTGTATGTTGTCTGGAGCGTACAGTTCAAAGAGTGGGTTGCAATTCCAAGTTTGACTTTCGGTGGCTCAGGAAGGGCTGCGATTGTACCCGGCTTAAGGACAGTGCCGTAATTAATGCGTACCCGGCGAAAAAGCAGATGTATAAATATCCATAATGGCTGAATCGCAAAGGTGAATCACGGCAAACTTGATGGTGAATAGAATCGGGCTGGAATAAGCAAATCCGTTCAGAAAGACGTTTTACCTTTGCAGCCGTGCGAGGACAATGCCGCAGAGACAGGGACGCGAAATAGAACTGCGGACTTAGACAAAGAATAAGGGGTGTGGCCACGACTTTTCCAAACCTTGAGGGGGGTTTTGGGAGTAGTGGTGCTGGTGACATTTCGGATTCACACAGCAGACGACTCAAAATAATTCAGCCACACAGGAGGCCCCCGGCCCATTTGCTAATGCACACTGACAGCCTGAATCACCATAATAGGGGACCAGGTCTCTAAGTGATATAATTATTCGTAGTTTTAGCGCTAAGTGCGTCCTTTAAAACCTTATTCGCGCATTTGGGGAGAGGGATTGATGGGACCGGGAGAGACAAAAGAGAGCAATGAAAGGAACAAGATGACCAGAGAGAGACGAACCGCGGCAATCAAAAGATCAAATATCTGGAAGAGGTCATTGCTGATGAATTGCATATTCACTTTTCGATAGAGCAGGCAAGAAGGAGGAGGGGAAAAAAATGTTTTCATCTGGAAAGGGCATGACAGTCCTGTGAAGAGAAGAGCACATCTGTGGGTCTTACCGAGCTGCACCACTCAAAAAAGATAAGCAGCGTGGTTGTTGACTCCCATTTCCTGAGATCAAAGTCAACCAAATGTATGGAAATAGTTTCTAATGCAGCTGTAATGGATGTCTCGCACACAATGGCCTCCTATGGGCCCTCGTCTGTCTTGCTGGCAGTAATAGTGCTGTGAGGGGCTTTGAGTGCTGCGGAGATTGGGGGAAGCACATGGGATGCAGCCACTCAATATAACCGTGTGTGTGTGTGTTCAAAAGGAGTGTAAGAAAAAAGAAAAAAAACGAGGACTGATGACTATCTATGTCTGATGTCTGTGGTCTATGACTGCTCGTTTCGAGCGCAGACACCCGAAACAATGCAGAATCGAACCCGCTGCATTCCAAATAAAAGGGCCCGGAAAGCATCAGTCAAAGCATAAAGCAAGGCATTGTGGGAGCAAGCGAATAGTGGTACCTTTGCTCTGAATATTGCTCATATGCCACTGTGGAAACAAGATAAAGACATTCTTTAAGGATTCTTTGAGGTGGTCCCATCCAATCTTCATACATAGATGGTGTGCCCCCCCCCCACAAAAAACTGGTTCCACTGGTATGTGCCCCACCACAGAGATTAAAACAGACAAGATAGGGCCGTGGCTGATGATGCAGTCTGATCTAACTGCCCCTAACAACCGCTAAATCAAGTATTACAAAAAGCATGCAAAAGCGGTGTTTTTTTAAATGCTAAAGAAGCCTCAAGCCAGTAGCCAATTAGCTTAGCATAAAAACAAAGATAGGGATAAAGGAGGAATCAGCGAGCCAGGTTCTGCACTGGTAATAGAATGACTAGTTGAGGCTACCTAGCTAGCAAAGAGACAGCCCAGTTTACAGCAAAGACATTGATCTGTCCTCCAAGATCAAGGGGATGGTTTGAGTAAACTTTGATAGCCTTGATGTGATTTTTGCTCTCCGTTTGCTGCTGTCTGATACTGAACTCTTACCTCCCAAAAACCAGAAAACCCCTCTGAACAACCCCTGTGAGCTTAGAGGAGGGATTCTCGTGTAAAATGCCTGCAGCTGATGAGGAGAGACGCCTGGAATTAGAGTTCTGCTTGAATGAGTTCTATCCAACCATCAAGTAATCAATAGCACCGCTGAAATGAAGGCTGCTCGGGAAGTTAAAAAAAAAAGAACAAAGGAAGGAATTGGGTTGGATTCCTGTAAAATGAAGACAGGTTGTATGTGTTAATCTGTGGTGAAATTATTCCCGACAGTGAAACCTGAACTGCATCCATGACCAAAGCCACCTTTCTTGGGAATGGTGAGAAGAGAGGATTGGTGCACGTCCATATTGAAAATCCATCGTAAGAGTCACATCCTTGGCAAATAGCTCTACCCTCCAGGGATTTACCTTTTTTTTTCTAAAACAATGCTACCTGTCATTGGTTTTCCTCCCTACGGTTAAGTAATCCTGGATTTCCCCTTCTTCTTCACCACAGGAATTGCTTTAATTTTTACGGAAATGATTCACTAATCTCACATGGGACAGGTTAGATTACACAGAATGAAAAAGGTATGAGAGTGTAGTAGGGTAGTTCCAACACCATACAATACGAGCAATCTGACCATCAGGGTAGACTTTGCATTTCAAATGTATCCATCCTTCCATGCCTGTCCAACCCCCACCCCCCCCAACCCAACATTTGTTAGGCAATTACAACCCAACAAACAACTCAATTGTCCAGTCTGCAAAGCCTCAACCTTCCCTTTCAAGTCCGGGCCTCCCCATCTTGTTTCCGAGACGTGGACGCGGGCCAAATGTGTACAGGCACTGCGGTAAACACCGCCACACAAAACTAATAAAAGACAGGTGTGGGGCAGAGCAATAACCGAATACAGCAGGCTGCCGGCGTCAAGAGTGAGAAGGACAAGGCCGCCATTGATCTTGGTTGATAATTGTACGCCCACCGCCCAAACTGAAGGCACTGAAGGTGGAGAAAAACGCACATGCCGAGGGCTGGGAAAACAGGACAGGGGTCGTAAAGACCTGTTTGCTCTGTTTTTTTTCTTTTTTTATCTCAGCACATGGACTGATACACACAACCTTCATACGCAGGTTATGGCGGTTGGTGCTTGAAAGAAAAGAAAAGAAAGGGAGCTGTTGTTGAGGGATGAAGCAGCCGTTTCTTGATTGTGAGGCCTGGGGAGAAACATCCAAGCTGGAGATACCGGAAAAAAACTGTATCTAAGGGAGGGTTTAAACCAAGAGGACACAGCAGAAACTGATATTTAACACTAAGACCAGTAGATAGTACTAGTTCTAGTAGAACCCTGTACTGTCTTTGGCGTATAGGCATTCTTTAGATATTTGTCCAAGTAAGTTGTTTTGAGACAATGTTGTTTGAGGTTTTCTGAGAAACATTAAGGATTATGTTGCAGGGAGGTGCTTCCACGTACCTCAAAATCTAACCTCAGATCTTTGGACAACAGGATGCCTGCGTCCGAGTGTCGCAACCTCTCCTGTTCCTTCTCCTTTTCCGTGTCAAAAGTACAAGGGGCTGCACAAAAAAAACCTCTTTAGCTTCCTATTTCGGTTGACCTGCACAAACACTTTTCTTTTCAGCAAGGACGATTCGTGCGGTGCGGCCGAGGGCGGATAGTTAGAATCGGGGTCTTCCTCCAGCAACCCTCCCCAAGTTTATGCCGCTATTCCCATTCGTATGATTCATTGAGTCTCTCTCCGCCGTCTATGCTGCCCCACTTTCCTGTGACCATTTGGAACAGGCATAAATGCTTTCCTTTTGGGTCAGATAGCACCTTGTACAAACAGGTTTATTTTAAGCGTGTAGAGAACTTCAGGTCGGGATTCGCATGCTCTACCTCGGCCTGCGATCGTGCAGCCCGTGCTGTTGATCGATCAGCTTAAAAGCAGAACTGCGGCTTGTAAAACCATGCTTTTAAAAGGGAAGGGAGCGCAAAGCACACAAAGATGGCAATCAAAGGTGTGTTCTTCGTTTTAGTTGTCTTTTCTTGTGTCCTAAGTACTGGAAAATGGTCTCCAACCCACTTCCAAATTGCTTCAAAGTTGGTCCAAATGTCCCGTTACCTTGACGATTGCCTTTGGGGGAGCTGACACCCAAAATATATCAGAGCTGAGTGTTTATCAGGATGGGGGAAAAAAAGAAAAAAACGCAATCACAACAAAAAGGGGTTTCTTTTGATTGACAAATGAAAAGGAAAGTATTGATGACCACTCGTCCACAGAGACAAAAAAGTGGATTGGCAATTTCCAGTTCCGTTTCCATCATTGTGCTCTTCTCTTCCTCAAGTCTCAAGATGGCAACCTCAATTTCTGCCAGAAGAAGCCCTCTAAAAAAGATGATTTTCTGTCCACATCTAAGTGCCTCTCCCTTTGAGGAACAAACAGAGAATCTTCCTAATGGCCTTGTCCTCCTCGACAGCCAATGAGGATGCGGGTGATTTGTCTGACTGATTGTCTGTTTCTCTGCGTGGCAGGAATGGAATTAATTACACTTGATTAAATATTGTCTGCGCACCGTGCTCCGGGAGAAGGGACGACAACAGGCAACGTGCGTATGCTAAGTGGTTTAAGTTGCATCTCAGAGTGGTTTCTGCTCCAAATATACATAAATAGATAGTAGAACAAATGCACTTAAGGTGAGAAATAAAAATTGGTGTGCTTTTGCTAATTAGCGCTTGAGCATCTCAAAAACTTGCCACAGTAGCGAAGGTTAAAGCACTTACGTTTTCTAAAAATGTGCCATTTCTTTTTATTAAAGTGATAAAAGATTTAAATAATAGGCTTTTATGAAGCACTTTCCGAGCAAAGTTTTACTGGGCTTTGCAGAGTGACCCTAAAAAAAGGGTAAAGGTGTAGGTCAAAGCACCAAACAATGAGATGAAATCTGCTCGTTTAATGTAGAGAATAGTAATCTTTCCCTTGCAGATATAAAGAGATGAAACAGAAATGCTTTGAAACAGATGAGCAGTTCAGACTTCCGGCTTCACGACCTGCCATCCAAAAATATGAGCCACCCATTTCGAGAACATAGAAGCGCAGCCACACACACCACCGTCAGCTGTCTGCCTGCCTTCTCACTCCATACACACACACACACACACACACACACTCGTGACTGACGCCGCTGCCGATTGCGCACCAAGTGTGGAGGAGACAGACTGAGTAGGAGAAGTCACTTTAGCTGAAGTTCCAACATGGGACTGATGTAAGATACGGAAACGGAGACGGTCGGAGCGGCCGGGGAGGACATGAAAGAGAATGGAGGATGGGGAGCAGATGAGAAGTCACGTGGAGCTTTTAAAGCATCCAGATGAAGAAATTAGAAAATGCGAGGACTGAGCTGAGGTCCGGATAGAGATGGAGAGATGACGGCATGAGTCGAGTCGGGGGAGAAAAACGGGAGATGAGGCAAGCCGGGATGAGTTCACCGCCTTCTTCAGTCTCTTATCACATCTCTTAAGCAACATGAGCTTCTCCACAACGACGACCGGATGGCCATTTTGCTCGGACCACCAAAACACACCCCCTACACACACACAGCAGCAACACCAATGCTGCTCTACATCAGCTCCAGGTTTGACCTCAAGCACACACACACAAACAGATTATCTCTAAGTAGACAACCCACAATGATTTGGTTGGCCCCTTCCATTCACCTGCTTTGCTTCCAAATCATTTAAAAAGAAAATCAGCTTCATCAGTTAAACAAAACAATATGTTAATCTATTGTACTTTGGAGCCGCTCAGAGACCACAGACCTCCGCCGAGACCAACTGGATCCAACCTTTCACCAGGATGTGAGCCGAATTCTATGCTTTAAATGAAGCGCCATGTGATACATTAATGGAAAAGTGGTGCAATGTTGGGGGAAGGTTTTGATTGAATATCAAAAGCTGTTTTTAATGCCTAAAAGAACTTTTGCCAAATTGTGTTTCCTACTTTGGATTAAATTAAGCAAAAAAGTACAAAACCGGTGTGTTGTGCTGCTCAATTTATCTTATTTTCATTTTTATTTTTTTTTAAAGTAACCATATTCAGCATCCTGTCCTAATCAAAATAGGAACATTTGTGCATCTCCGGGCCTCCAGCGATCTGCAATAAGACCCCCCCCCACCCCAATGGTGCTTCCAGCCCACCGCCCGACCCGCTGTCCCACACTGTTTAATCTCGTTCAACTTTGCGCCCTGCTTTTGTCAGAGTCACCGTTGCTTCAAAAGGCGTTGGGGGACCCATTACGGCTTTATGTAACGTTCCCGGAGACGGGGAAGGGTAGGGGACGCACGCAGACACCCATACAACACACCAACACCCCCCCCCCCCTTCTGTGAACAAGGGGTTTTTCTACAGCTGGGTAACAAAGCATGACCCAATAATCCCAAAGCTTGACTCAAAGCTAAAGCGCCCCCTCCTCTTCCCTCCCACCCCTTATATCCCTTCCTCCCGCTCTCTGAGGACTTTATAAGACTCTGGCAAGAGGGGGGGGGGGGCTTGTGGTCATGCATATGTGTGTCTGTGCATTTGGAAGGGGTGAGGAGGTGGTGCAAATACAAGCACGCTTAGCTTTGATTATTCTAATTATGACTAGGAGTAGATTATTGCGAACACATGGGCCGACGATTCGTTGATGAGCTCACGTCCCGACAATCAGTCAGTATTACAGTTAAAGGAGGCTGACAGACTTTAATGTGATGGGGCTCGGTAGTGGGTTGTTAGGGGGAGGGGGGTTGGCATTGTAGACACTTATCAGTCAGCTCATCCTCTAAAACTGTACACACAGACGTCTCTAGAGGTTGCCGTTGTGCTGCCCAGTACCGCGACAAACGGTCTCTCCAAGAGCTTTTCATGATTACGCAGCTTGAGTTAGAAAATTACACAGTTCGACAATCAGTGACGCAACAATAATCACACATTTCCTGGACTTGAGGTGCTCCCACATGCTGGTGTTGCCTCTTTTTGCTTCAAAGCATTATGGTCTCACTGCTGCCTTTCGGGAAACTAGCTTGTGACATCGAAGAAGTTGCAAAGGAGGAGATGACTTAAGTCGCGCGGCTCGTTGCGGAATCGGGGCTCCCCGAGGGTGGTTTTTCGCAGCCACAAAACCAGCCGGCCGTTGTCCTCCTCCCACGCGGCCGCGGCGCGCTCTTAAACTTTTAGTGACCCGGCGGAATGGTAAATTTGCGAGGTCCCGCAGAGAGGAAAAGCAGATCACAGATCTCCTCTGGCCAGCGCCGTATCCCATTAGCAATTACCTGAGAGATATAAACAACAGCAACTCCTCCACCCCGCTCTGGGGACTCGCCGATTCAAAGAAACCAGGACAAAAACAAGCTGAAGTCGAGCGCGAGGCACTGAGGAACAGAAGCCCCCGCTGTGATCATTGAGAAAACAAAATAAACAATATCTCATGTTCGCCTGGCTTGCGAGCAAATCACTTTTAGTATTTTTAGCGCCTCTGGCTCTTTGACACATCATGGTATTCTCATGTGAAAGTCTTGCAAACCTGATGAATTTAGCATCAATTTGTGACCTATGCAGACAAGATGTTCGGAGGAAAATACATCCAGAAAGTTAAAAGGAGCTATTGAAAACAGTTTATATAGATATCATTTGGTGCAAAAACCTTAACAGCAGTTTTCCCGGGCAGCAATTCCCCGAGATACAGACCATATTTTCAGCCATGCATCATCAACGCACAAGTGTCAGCATGCAGCCTTGTCTCGTTCCTAATCGCTCCCCCAGCAAGGTCCTATTACAAAGTACATCAGGCATGTCCACCACGCTCACTCGCTTGGCGAAAGAAAAAAAAGACCAAGAAGAAAAGAGCGCCGTCACAGCTTCATATGGCTTTCAGATTATGTTGAGTCAGGAGAGCGCAATTGTCAGTCTGTCATGTACAGGTGTGTAACCCGATCGCTAACGAGCGCATTGTGTAGGAGCGCGCTCAGTCGCCCAACCTACAGCGTCTTAATCCAGCCATGAAGAAAAATCCAATTGTTCTCGCGTTAATGTCAGTCAGTAAAACCTTCACGGCAACCGGTTCCCATGGGGCCGCAGACGGGGGCGGAGGAGCGAGCCAAATCTTATCTAGATGCCACACAGCTATTTAGTTCGTCTTGTGTTTTGTTGACAGAAAGACAAAACCAAGGTGCCTGCCTGCAGCGGCTGACCTTGGGGTAGTGGAGGTGGGGGTGGAAGCCGTTTGCTGGTGTGGCAGGTAGTACTGGAAGTGTTTGCTCGTGGGCGTACGCTTTGTTCAGAGCATCAAACCCTCAACTGAAGTTTGTACCCAAAAGGGGAGTACGGCGAGTTCTTCTTCTGAAGCGCAGATTACACGCGCGCTGCTATCATGTGGTCGCACACTAATCCTGAGACGCGTCTGGATGCACACACCGGCGCCCTGGTTCGACTTTAGGCAGCTTTTCCTACGTGGGAGTATCGAGTAAAGGAAGTGTTCAAAGTAGGCCGTCTCTCGCTTCTTGTGACACCCTTTACCCAAATTAGTTTGCAAAAATCAACTCTCCATGGTTGGACTGTAAAAAAACCATTGAGCCAGACTGCATGCAACCAACCAGTTAGAAAAAACTCTCGGTTTCATATCCATAAGTCTCAGATTTCACTTAGTTATGGGGTTGAATCAATGGTCATTTATAACTTGCAATTAGATACAGCAATCCCAGGAAAACAGCAGCAGCCAGTTTGCAGCTCTTCCCCCCCAGATACCTCGGAGCAACATGAAACCCCCAGACAAGCTCCAGTGGCTCTCGCACCATATGGCCTCGAAAAAAGAAGAAAAAAAAAACAGCCCCCCAATAA
>CAESWR010001014.1:271628-288442 GCA_903171835.1 Mullus surmuletus
TGAAATGAATTATTTTCATTCCTTGCACATAACTGCAATTTTGACCCCCTGAACATGCTCGAAAAGTCGCAAAACTTTCAGGGATTGTCGGACCTGGCAAAAAATGTATATATTATGGTGTCTCAAGAAAGAAGTGGCTTTAGACTTGACTTGAAACTTGTAAAGTGTTTTTGGAACACCGTAAAATATAAAAATTTTCGCCAGGCCAACAATCCTGGAAAGTTTTGTGACTTTTGGAGCATATTCATGGGGTGGAAATGTAGTTGGCTCAGACCCTATTGTAATCCAAAGGGAATTTATGATTATTAGTTGCAAGGGGATTTCCTTTCCATGATTGTCAGGCCTGGCAAAAAAATTAGATATTTTATGATACAAAAAAAACAATGAAAATTGGATCTAGACTCGAAAAACGAGATCTGAGAAGATGAAAGAAAATGAGTGTCACTTCAAAGGGGGGCAAATGAGCAAACTCCTCGGGCATTAATGTTAGCATGCTCAAACTTGGTGTGTAAGCAGACACAACAGTGGAGATGAAAAGTTGTTTTGGGTCTCAACCATTTCAAAACAGTCTGGGTTCCAGGGGTGCCGTCGGCACCATGGCGAAGCCTCGACTGGAAATACAGCAATGCAAAATGGCCGTTGAACCTCCCCGAAATCTTTTGATCATAACATCATTAGAGCCAAGAGGCTTTGACGGCGGTCGCGATGGAGCAACGGTCGTAAGGCAGAGGAGGTCGCGGGGGGCAGCTGTGGCCCGACAGTACCCTGCAGGGTCCTAGTTCTCATTCATTTTTGCCCAGATCCTTAGGGTCACCGACTGTCTTTCCCCTATGAAGCTCGAGTTATAAAGTCTGTTGTCTTTGTGGCTGACAAGTGGACGTCTGTGTAGGTGGATGTGGGAGGCTGCTCCTACGCTTGGCAAGCATCTCGCATCGTCGCCTTGACCTGGAGGGCTGGGCTGAGAGACACTTAAACCGTCCCTGCTTGTGTTTCCTGCAGAAGACTCTGGAAAATGAACGTGTCTTCAGGGTCGCCTGTGTGTTGCTGTTGCTTTGTTGCCTTTATCTTCTAAAACCTCAGTGTGTACAACTGTTGTTTAAAGCACCCAGGTTACATTAAAAGGTTCGTCGAGGCAATATTGTTCTATATCAGAAAAGCATGTCATATTGAAGGGGACACTTGGATTGTCAATGGAAAGTTGTGAAATTTGTTCAGATGTGTGTACATATTTGACACTGACTCAGAGTAAATTAAGATGGAACACAGCAAAGACTTTATTTTCACCTAATAAAAAGGACTTTTTCAAATGAGACATAAGACAGAAGTTTCATTACCTGCTTTGAAGAGGTGACTTTTCTTTGGCTGTATGTGCTTATGTCAGAGATTCTCCTGTGTAATTTGATATGAAATATGACTATATTGCTTTTGTCTGGTCTTTTCTCCTTTTGGAGAAACCACAGAGTCCCTCAATTGGGGGACATTGGAGCTTTAGAGGCTCTAAGCCATTATATATACTGGTTACATCACCTCACAATCCTTGTACAAACTACTTTATATTCATGGAGAAACAACACAATGTACGCCATAAGGGCATTGTGTTTGATTACAATACACCGATTTTTGTAGTGTAGTTTGCACTGATAAAGATTTACAGCGGGTCTTTTATTTTTTCCAAAGTGGAACGTCTTAATTTCCTGTCTCCGCTGCTTCACGTCTGTGTGACTTGATGCAGCTCAACAGGCAGAGAGAGCAAGGGAGACAGTGAGAGAGAGAGGGTGTGTGTGAGAGGGAAAGAGAGGAGCATGTGTGTATTTGATGTATTTTCAAATCAATAGTTTTTCTTGAGAACAAGCACAAACATTTTCGCACCTCTCTTCTCTCCCACTCCTTTTCCCCGCCGTCACATGTGCGCATTTTATATTAAGGCGGGTAACGACCCTGACTTCTCCTCATGAATAGCAAAGTTACTGTTTTGCTAATTCAACTCACACCATTATGTGGGACATACATACCAATGACTGCGGGTCAGCAAATACACATGTTTGAAAGGCAGGCGGCACACACTTCTGGATGTTTCCCACGGAGGGCAGGCCGAGGCTCAGAGAATGTTAAAGCCCATAAATGAACCACATCATGGGTGGGGGGCCCTTATTTTGTAAGGTCGCACCTATTCTTAGGTACACAAAGAGTTAAATGTGAGGTTTACGCCAGTCTTCCCTCCACTGGTGCCAGAGAGAAGCAACACTGACAGGCTGACGACCTGCTGTGCAGCAGACGACACCGGCCGTGCGTGTGTGTGTTGATGTCGTCCTATTTGCTTTTCCCTTCGCTGTAAATGATGTTGAGCTCGCTAAACTAAACGCAAACATCTAGAATTAGATTAAACTGTTGCGTATATTCAAAGGCTTTAGTGCAAGTGCGTGAATACTGACTCCTAATTAACAAAATAAAAGAACTTATGTCGTGATCAGAGTCTGACAGTTCAACCCTCTGCAGAATTTCAGAGTGGGAATCCTTTGCCCTCGGACACACAGCTGCCAAAGGCCTTTTTCACGTCAATGCAAACACTCCGTTTCATCTCCAAGACCTGCCGGAGCAACCTGATGTTATTAAAGAGCGAGGAGCACGAACAAAGAGACGGATTTAGATGGTGCTTCATTTCCCCTTTTGCCCATTTCCCACCTCCATTCGGAGTCCTCGCTGTTATTGAAACCCACGGTGGCAAGAGTCCCCACCTTTATATCGAGTGTTCATTTTTGCTTTCCAAACTTTGCCTTTTTTTCTGAATGCAACCAAGACTTTTTCCAATCTACAGGTGCAGCTACGAGCTGTACTAAATGAGTTTAATGGCCAGAAGATGAAAAAAAAAGGCCTCTATTCAAACTTTTGATAGCGCGCATGTTATTACCCAGGATGCAATCAAGTTCCTGCATTGATCTACGGGGTGAGCACATAAATATGGTGTTGTTGTCAAAGGTTCAATCAAGAGACCTGAGAGGCGTTCAATGGAAAGAAAGAGGGAAAAAAAATGCACTCTGCAGATTTGCGGCCATTAACTTGCAATTATGACTCACCAATAAAATAAAAGCCCTTTGATAGATTTTCTGATCGAGCCGGCTGCCTCTCAGGGAAAAAGAATACCAGTTATTTTTTGTCATTGACTGACCTTGAGTGGGTAGTTCTATTTTTCATTTTTGCAATATGTGACAATTGCGTGGATGTTTCATCAGCTCCGAGATAAAGCCAATCTACACATAATGGCTAATAAAATGTTTGATGAATGGACGCGGCGGTTGAAATTAAGCAGCGCGTCTACTCTGAAGTTGACTCTTTTGAAGGCACGGGAGAGACATTAGTCGCTCGGCACCGAGACACTATCCAGATCTGTCTCCCTCTGTGTATCCCCTTCCCTGCTCTAAAGACTGCTTTTTGGCGTGCAATTATATTGAACAATGGGCCAAAGCCAATGGAGGATGCAATCCGTTACCATGGAAATGATTATGATGGATTTGTGGATAGACATAGCAGGTAATTGGAAAAAGATTGATGGGTAACAGGGTGAAAGAGAGTGATAGAAAGATAGAAGGAGAGAGGGATAAATTACCACGGCAGCAGTGGGGGGAAAGAAATCCCTATTACACCCTATCTTTCTGGGATTTACAATTATATAATGACGCATCCTCTCTCTCATCAAGTCAATAGGCAATCACTCTTTCTTCCTCTCACAGTCACTCCCTCTTCTCTCGTTCCTACCCTCATATTAGCCATTCTTTCCCCTCTCATCCACTTTCCTCTGTTCCCTCCTCGCCATATCTGTCCCAACTCCAAAGAGAAAAGTGGATCCATTGTGTGTAATTTCTTTTATTATCAGCCAGCACCGCAGCGGCGGCGAGGTGCTGTAACGGGAAGAGATACTCCCGCGTGAAGTAGGTGGTGTCGGGGCGATGCAAACGTGACGCGCCGACGTACTTCTCAACCCGTGGAGGGGCTCCGGGGTTGGAGGGGTGGGTTTATGAGCAGATGCTGGGTGGTAATAATATTCTAGACCAGCTTGATATGAGAAGATGTGAGCGGATGGAAGTTCGCATGCGGCGTTACGCGAGCACTTCCAGCGCCTGGTCGATAATTGAAAAGAAATAAAATATTACTTGTTTTCCTGTTGCCGTGCTCCACTGGTGTGAGGATAAATGCTAGTTGAGTAGTTGGTCCTTCAATGGTCCTTCAATATGACCCGTATTTGTGTACTTACTGCATAAATAATGTCGAAAATTACACTCCCGGTACTCAACGAATTGATAGAATACCATTATTGCACTGTAAGAGCATAATGTGATAGACTATTACAACACATTTAATCAAGATTTCAAGAGTAATTCTTTTTCAGCCCTAAACTTACGGTTGCTGTGAATTAGCTCAAGACAGGAAAGAGATTGAATATATGGCAAAGAAATGTGGAAAAATGTTAGATTTAAAGCACATTCATTCATTCCCTGTATCCAAGTGTAGACTTTAACTTGCTATAAATGGTCATGTCCACCTACCGTGAGGCTCGGGGTGAACCCAGTGCGAGCTGCTGTGGAGCCCCTCATGTTCACTCACTTAGTGTGATTAAATGCATATTTTCAAATTCCAAAACTCAATTTCATATTTTATGCGAATCAGTTAATCAAATCCGATCAGCCGTAGCTGCTGAGGGTCAGTTGCCAGGATCATAAAGTCCAGGGGCCGTTCGGAGTTTAAACCAGCATGGCTTTGCAGATGGACGATGATTTATAAGATACATAGATATGATTTATAGCTTTGCATGGAAAAAGTGCATCTCCTCAAAAGTGGATCATCTCACTGCGCATCGCAAACCAGATTTACGTTTGATGGTGATGATAAGAAAAGGCAGAAGAGTGATGACATCACATTAGCGGACACGACAAACTTTGCGAGGCTCCTCGAGCACAGATTTTTATGTTTGCACCGATTCTGATTCCAAACGTGCACCACCACCACCGTGTCTTTGCACCATTCAGAGACGCTCCTGCCCACGCTCCACTTGGCAGTCCAACCACCCACACACAAAGGCAGACACACTGATACACAATCACCTGGCCACACACACAAACAAACACACACACACACACACACACACACACAAAGGATTTACAGCGTTTTTGTCCAGTTTCGGGTTCATGTCATATTTTAATCTAAGGCCTTTTGTTTTCACACAATCTGAGGAGCCATCTGCTGCTTCAAGAGCGATTTACGCTTACTAAGGGCCCGGCTATACACAAAAACACACACACACACTCCTTCAGGTACAATGTCTTGATGATGGACTGGAAAATAGAAGTGGATCTGTGAGTGTGAGGGGTAAAAATCCATCTTCACTTCATGTAAAGACATTTAGCCGACGTGAGGTGCGTGTGTGTTGACCTTGCACACAATTACACGCACACAAGCTTTTTGTTTAATAGAATCTTGCTCTCGCTGACAGCATGTGGGCATGTTTTCCTCACTTCTAACGCACCACTTGAGAGGTTCATCACCGGGCAACAGCTGAACAAAAAACATCTACCTTCTTACTCCTTTGTTTGCCGTTTCTCTTTCTCTCATCTGTGCACCGACGGCTATAATAACTCGAGTTTATATTCTGTCGCTTTGTCCTTCTCGGCCTGACCGCTTCATTGTACACCGACATAAAAGTCTCGGAATGAAAAGGCAGCCGGCGAGGGGAGAGGAAAAAAAAGAAGGAAAAAAAAGAAGAACCGTGCCCACGTCCGGCTGTGTCGGCCGCACGGAGGGTCTCGTAAACCGCTGACCTGGTTTGAGGGCGGCTCAATGGCGGAGCTCGCTGCGAGGGCTGGTGTCAAAACCAGACAAAGCCCCGTGTCCAAATGACTAACAGAGATTGCGGATAATCCGGTGATTTATTACTGCCGTCTGCCATCAAGCACATACTTTCCAAGACCTTGAGTCTCCATTCATTCCATCCACTTGTTGGGATTGAAGTTGAAAACGCTGAATGGGGGTTGGGGGGGGGGGTTGGGGGGGGAGGTATGACATAAAGGGATGTGCAATTAGAAAGCGCATTTACTGGGAAACCACGTGAGCGCAACACACACGCTACACGACAGAACGCACTCCCATTTCTTTTACTGCAACGATTAGTTGTGTGTGGCAGGAGTGAAAGAGTACTGTTAGGTTTTATGTGTACAGGCGCATCAGGAGTCAGGAACGCCCTCGGGGAGCGACCGTATGAGGGAAAAAACACAAGACAACCCTCGTCTCACCTTTGTTTCCTGATCCAACAAAGACAATAAATTCAAGGAGGCAGCGCGATTCTGCCGGGAGGAGGTTAAGACTTTTTGCCACGTCTTCGAATGAGGCCGTTTGGATAAAAATGAATCAGAGTTTTGCACTGGAGGTGTTGTCATATATTTGTATCCTGCATGTGTCGTTCAAGCACATACACAAATGACGTTCAAACGGCCACCTGCATTGTAAGGAGGAAGAATTTCATGAGAAGGCGGCCCCACAAGAGTGATTTTATCCATTCTCTTTCAAGTTGAAGTGGGCACATCCACAAAGGTCATCGTGTTTGATTTCTGGCATCCTCTCTCTCTCTCTCTCTCTCTCTCTCTCTCTCTCTCTCTCTCATACCTTCCTGGGAAAAACAGCAACACGCAGCTTTCTTGACATCCAATTTTGTCGAAAAATTCCCATCAAGGCTCTTCTTTCATGTCGCCCTGATTCCTTACGTCCCTCTGTGTTGCCGTCATTGATTTCTTTGACGCCAGCCCTGTCAGTCACCTGGGTCCATTTCCTTCAAATGTTGCCCCCCCACACACACACAAATACACACACACACACACACATTCAACTCATTTAAAACTCCAACCTTCCATGTTATAATCAGAATAATGCTGGATGTGAACTACACAAATGTCCTCTCGCCATGTAAAGGTGACGCCCATAAAGACGCCCCGTCATACTTGGAATTTGCAAACTGAAGGGAAAGACCTTGACGAAATGAAAAATTCAAGCCCGTTGGTGTCATGTTATCTCAGAGGGGTAAAAGTTCTCATGCCTTAAAGTCTTTCATTTGTGTTTTCTTGTTTTCGAGTCGCAGTTATACACTCAATTCCCAAGTTATCTAATAAAGGAGTAAAATCTTATTACGTGTATTTGAGGAGGTAAGTAAGCAATTGGAAAACAAGCCGGGACGTAACAATGCAGCAGCGGGTGTGGAGTCTCTGATAAAAGAACACAAACACAGCGGATATAAACAAATCTACACACACCAGACTGCCAAACAAGCCCCCCAAAACCCCTTGCGAGTTGACATGGTGCCATATGGCTTTGATGGGACTGTGCTGAGTGAAACATCTTCCCCTCCGCCACCGTTTTCACGGGTTTACGGGTTAGCGGCTCCCTTTCACACTCAACCTTTTGACTGTTGTGAGTGCGCCCATCCAGGTACTCACCGCGCACTACATGTTGACATAATTGTCGGTGTGAACGCACTCACGCACTCAAACCCGCCACGTAGGGAAGTATCCAAAATGAGAAAGAGTCACTGTGAAACACTTGACTGTTTTTGGAAGTGTGTGCTACACACACGTTTGAATGAAACTGTTAAACTGGCTTTGCAGGATGCTAGGCCAAGTTCAGCTGGTCCAAATGTGTAGAAACCTCTCAACAAGCATCTTTTTGATCTTTTTATTTAATCACATTTGATGCTATACATAACTTTTTATTGGTATTTTTGTTTGACAGTGTGTTAGCATGATAATGTTAGCATTTAGCTAGGAGCAAGCCACATCTGAGCCTACTAGAGCTGCACAAATGCACTTTTAGACTTGATAAACCAATATAAATTAATCAGTTATTGGATTTGTTTGGTGCTAAGTGAGTAGAAACACAACTAAACTGCCACTTTGTCACCATATAGCTTTTTTCTAGCTGTAAAACGCACAGATAGCAAAGCTAAATCAAAAAAGATTCTCAAAAGATATGAGCAAACTTGAACAAATATTCATGTTTCTCAAGCAGAACTCCGTTTCCCCCCCTAATCCCCTAACCTTGTTAAGGAAACAAGGTTTCTCGTTTACGTGGCATTTCAAAAAATTAGGTTACAGCCGAGAGCCGGGAATAACCAGATTTCCCAAGTGCATGTAAACGCGGCGGGCGTGTGACAGAGCCAGATCAAGAGACGGAACATTTTGTCAGGCTGACAAAGAGGTGATGATGAAGGCTGAGGTGTCGACGGGCCGCCGATTGGCTAGACAGCCAGCGTGAGTGTGTGTGTGTGTGTGTGTGTGTGGCAGCGGCGCTAGTGTCTGTGTCAAAAGGAGGGGAGGTGTGCAATCACCTAACCTATGGCAAACTCACAAGTGTGCCTTTTGCGCCTGAAAAACACTTCCTCTGCAAATTGCACGCCGACACAACAAACACACACGCGCGCGCACGCAAACACACACTTTGGGCTGATGAGATGTTTTCTGAAGGGCTCCTCCTCGGCATAGGTGGCACAAGCCATTTAGCAGCTACTTATGACCCTTCATCCACTACAATACACACTCACACACAGGCTCCAGGCAACCGACTCGCCCCCTCCCCTCTTTATTCGGAGCTTGATTTCTTTTCATCAAGTCTGTCTCCTTCCCCTTTTCTCCTCGCCACCTTTCGACTCTGCTGGATACTCTTGTTTGTGTCAAATCCTCTCCCTCTTTCCTGCCCGGCCCCTCTGTATTTCTGTCTCTCTTTTCACGCATCTTTGTCTTCTTCCCATTATCCCCTCTCCTGCCTCTTTTCTCCTCTTCTTCTGTCTCTTTCACCGCTCTCTCTCTCTCTCTCTCTCTCTGTGCGCCCTTTTTCTCAATATCCCTCATCTTCTTAAGTCGTCCCCTCGCTCTTTCTCCGTCCTCCTATTCTACGCCCGCCTTTACAGACCTCTTCTCTAGGGCTCCTCTTCTCCTCGGCGACCTCTCACCCTCTATTTTTTCCCCTTTGCTTTTCTCTCTGTCCGCCCCACCACCACCACCGCCACCCTTCTTTCTCTTTTTCTGCAGCCCTTTTCTCCATCACTCTGGGCATCGGGGGGCTTTGTGGAGGCTCTCGGTCCCCAGTGGGACATCTAGCGAGAGAAAGAGCCGCAAAACAAACTCAGGGACAGGGGAGGGAGGGGATGGGTGGGGGGTAAAAAGGAGAAAGAATCTAAGGAAGGAAGGAAAGGAGCCAATGAAGGAGGGCGTGGAAGATCGAAAAATGCGTTGCTGTTCCTTCCAAACCTGTAGTTTGATTGAATCTCACAATATTTCAAGTGCTGCATGTGTATGTAATGTTCTAATTTATACATTTGATTAGCTTAGACCTTGATTACACTTAATTATATGTGCAACTTTAAGTGCATTTAAACAGAGCTGACCTCCAAAAACCCCGCCAGCCCTGTTTCCATTAATTTTTTATGCCAGTCTGTGTAACGAATTAATGGAAATGTCAAAAAAGCTTCCTTCTTTTTTGTCTGGAAGTATCCAAATTCCCTCCAATTGCCACATCCTGCACCCCCTTTCACCAAGTTTTGCGAAAATCGTGCAACCGTGCCGACAGATGGACGCCCAGACAGTCATTGTGAGCAATTGAGAGGATCGTTCTGCCTAAGATTTCCTTTGGCGGCGAGACAACGAGGGGCCCGTATAGCCAGCTAACGCCTACGTGCCATGTAGGATTGGTGGCGGTGGACCCATATGGACACCACTCTGCGAATCGGGGTCTGTTCCTGTCGTCCCATTGATCCCTGGCGGCCCGCGGCACGTTCGCTGGGGAACGCCAAGTGATCAAAAACCCCAAAGAGGCAGTTCAAAGAGGTGTGCAAAGCGGAGCGAGCACTTCAGTACACCTGTCAGAAAGAAAATGAATGTGTTATTGAGGCGGTTGAGTATGGAAAGGAGTTTGATATTCTAACCGTTTTTTTATGTAGATCGGGTCGCCAAAATATACCTCTGTCCAATTGAAAACCTCACCTCCTCAACAACAAGCGTGCGGTTCAATTAATACCGCACCGACAATGTTAAATTTATGGATGAGCTGTTGCGTCGGATCACGCGTGATTGTACCAGTGCACCTCTGAAGTGCGCACGAGTGTGTGTGAGCCAAGATACAATGAGTCCGTATAAATAAAACGGAACATCAGTGTGTTTAGATACAAAGTGGCGTGTTTGATGTCCGCCAACAGCACGGCGAAAAAAGACAGGTGTCTGGTGATGATTCAGCTCTGTTTTTTTTCAATTATGTTCATATTCATATGCAAACGTTCCGTGTCCTTTATGTGGTAAGGTGACAAATAAGAGTAGAGGTGAGCCAGTGTTGCATCCTGGTGTATCGGGTCCACGAAGACCTGCAGAAATGAGTGCAGTTCAGTACTTTTGCTTGATAAATCTGAGCGGATGAGCGACATGTTGAAAAGAGCTGTCCGAAATGACAAGCGGACATCAATGGAAAAAGGTCAGTAATCACTTGAAGCCAATGCCGTTGTGAGTCCATTAGATGAAGAAAACTATAACTGGAAGTAAAATATGAAATAAAACATGAAATATCACACCCCACAGTATGTCTAGCTTCAGCCCTTGTCTCGGTTCCCACCTGCACCATCAAAGAGCCATTTCAAATTGTGGATGTTACTTCAGAGCTACGAAAATCAGTCAGCCCGTCTGTCCCGCCACTCACTCTTTCTTCCAGCTCTCCACTTTTTGCCCATTTCTGTGGCTGTGTGGGCTCATTGGGTGCTGATTGGAGTGTGTATGTGTGTGCTTCTGTGATGTCTCTAATGGTGCTACAGGGTGATTTGAGGAGTGTGTGTATGTTCGGAGTTCATTTCACACCCAGCAGCCTTATGGCCTCATCAGCTACCGTAACAGCAAAATGGCTCGTGTGACTTCGAAGACATTGTTCGCTGGGTGTGTGTGTGTGCTATTCACATTAGCAGTCGTTGTGCTTGCTTCAATGCATCCTTCTGCTTGTGTGCGATCATTTGTGTGTGTGCGTGTGTTGCCCCCCGTTCCTTAATTTGCATGTTCAAACAGAATTAAGCGTATTGAGAGAATCGCCAATAAACAGTTCTTTGACAGGGGACAAATACAGCAGATTAGCATTGCAGATCAGATAACGCCAAGAAGGGAAGTGAGACCTCAGCCTCTTAACGTCTTTGTTTTGTGTGTGTGGTGAGTGTGTGTCTGGCCAGAGTAGCGCCACTTTTCCAAATCAAGATGTCAGCTGACAAGCAGCCCTTTAATGCATCTCTGTTGACCATTTGAGATCTTTATACGCAAACGACAACACAACTTTGATTATTTCTGTTGGCAAAGACCAAATATTTATTTTTTCCAACTGGCAGAAGGTGGTTAATTCCATTGCCCAGTCTGATGGAAATGATGTAAAACCAGATTCACTCACTGGAAGGAAGCCAAAGGGACGCCACCCACTGATTTGCGGACGTCCATTTTGAAGCCTGCAGTTCAGTTTTTAGACCTACGCCATCTTGGATAGCAGATATAAATGAAATGGTGGTGATAGACAAGCTTCTCTGTCCTGATTTAGCCCACCAAGTGCTACTGAATGGAGGAAAATATTCAGGTAATATTAGATTGAGGCAACAAATTAAGAGAAAAGTGATATAATTTTATCATAGATTCAAAGCAGTTATTTTAGTTTTTTACTGCGTATGTTACAGGGAGATTCTAAAGACCTCGAGGTGTGAATGTGTGTGAGTGTCTCCAGAGGGTAGCCTCGCCTCTTGTCCAATGACAGCCAGCATGGACTGCCGGCCCCCTGTGACCCCCCTCCCTGATAAGCTCTACACATAATGGATGGATGGAAGCTTTTGGTCCCTGCTGGCCATGATAAAGATTGCTGGTTTACAGCACTCACACATTGGCCTCTTTCGGGTCCATATATTCTACAGTCGATGGATTGGACCCCAAAGGTGCATGTTAATGCCAGGGCTGCAAGGTGTTGGCCGGCCGCCTAATTGGTTGGTTGGTTGATTGCCTGTTTCGCAATTTGTTCTTTGCAGCATTTCAGATGTTTGATTACATTATGCTTGACAATAAATTGAAAAACGCCGATGGCATGTGGCTGCAGCAGCAACATGAGATTACAGTGATTACAGGTTAGTAACATGAAGGGTAGAAATCTTCAGCATTGAAAAGCAATGAAACAGCACTTTGCATTGTTTTATCAGAAACAGATGAAGGCAGGAAGGTTGTTTTTCACGTTTGAGGGGGTGACACCTGAATGCGACAATTGCTCGTTTTTCGACCGTAAAACCACAAGCAGCGATGCGACATCTCAGGGCGGGTCTGCAGGATGTGGACCAACACCCCAGCACCGAGATAGTGTTGGGACTTCTGATGAGAGACAAAATGAACACATATAAACAAAGAGTAATTAACCAATCAGAGCCGTGAAATGCATTTTCTCTGTTTGGCCATCTGGTAAATGGAATCTGACAAGCAGGGAAATTGTGTGCATGGGTGCTTCTGTGTGGACTGTTTGTATACTGACACAAGGGCGGGTCCATCTGCTTGTATGACGGGACGTACAGCATGGAAATATGTGTAGGCAGCTGCCTCGCTGTGTGTGTGTGTGTGTTTGGGGAGTATCCCATGATGCCCGAATGTAATATGTGAATATAACCAAAAATCACAGCAGCTTTTTCTCCTGGCCTGAGGCTTCTTTTTGTCTGATGGCTATTTTTTCAATTCTTTAGCTCTGCTGTTTTGTTAAAGAGCCCAGAGATAATTACTGTCATGCTTTGGTGCAATATAAGTCAAATGAAATTGAATTGATCGCCGGTGCAGCAAACAAACACAACAACTGATTGGAAAGACCGCTGACCTGCTTTTGGTTTATCCTCTTTTTTTATTTAGGACTTTTTTCGCAGCCCGGGTCGAAGCGAAATGATTCTAGCCAGTAAAACACAGCTCATATCACAGGGCTCTAACCTCTGGATCATCGTCGGGGGCTGCACGCTCCTCTTCTTCCATCTTCATCGCCCTGAGCCATCATTCTACCCTCGGTCACCCCTCTTCCTTCTCTGCTCCGCCTCACCGCCGCACTCCATCATCCCCACCCAATCCACTCTGCTCACCATCCCGCTAATGCAACTATCACACACCCCGTGACTTGTCGCGGCCGTAATGCCTGCATGTGTGTGTGTGTGTGTGTGTGTGTTGAGGGGAAGGGAAGGGGGTGATCCATAGGTTCCAGATCACTGCCTGTATTGAAGGTACCCTGGGTGGGGGCCACATGCTCTATGCGCCCCCACCCGACTCAGCACATACAAGGCAGCAGATGGCCGGCACTCAGTCTGAGGAGTTATATATCTGTGACCCTGAATAAACCAAAGTGGTTTTTGGGGGTTGTTACATACACTTCTTTGTGTGTACTGATAAGAGCTTTGTCATTGTGTAAATAGATTTTTTTCCTATTGATTTCTCCTTTCGCTCCTCTTTGGCCGACAGTTTGGCATGCACGTGGCATCCTTTAGAAAATTGTAAAATGATGCAAAGCTGGCTGAAATTTCCCCTTGAGCTACGGAAAGTCTGATGCATTACATTTCCCGTGCATGACTCGATCTTTTTAAATGAATGAATGTGACCTTTCCGACCCATCTGTGGGGTCTGGATGGCGACATAGGGGAAGGTGACATAGAACAGGGACCTCCGCCCAGGCCTTGATCTGGGGATTTTTGCAGTGTGTATGAACCAAAGATGCACCCGCTCTATTTGATCCGTGTTTTCTTTTGCACTCTCTGGTACACAGAGGCATGCAAGGTTCACTCCGGAGAGAGTAAAAAGCAGGTCTTGGTGTCTTTATCACATCTTTACCACCATTATATTATACTATAGGCACTACTGAGGATTTTTTTTGCAATTTTTTTCAGAATTGGTGCTAATTTTGGTCTATTTATGTGGATTTCTTCCTCATTCTTGAATTTGTAGTGATGTAACGGTTATGTTAATGGTTACTACATGTGATGTTAACATGGATTTACCCCTAGTCAACACAAAACCCAGAGTTCTCATAGTTTTCCTGCTTGCTGTTGGATGTTCAGTGTAAGCAAAACTTCTCCTGGATTTCTGTGCTAGACGCTGCTTTAT
Source organism: Mullus surmuletus (assembly GCA_903171835.1). Taxonomy (NCBI): domain Eukaryota; kingdom Metazoa; phylum Chordata; class Actinopteri; order Syngnathiformes; family Mullidae; genus Mullus; species Mullus surmuletus. The sequence goes on from CAESWR010001014.1 coordinate 285,779, forward strand.
AAATCAAACATCAGCTGCTCTGTTATATCACCCATTTCCAGTCTATCCCTCCTGACATTATCTAATCCCCCGACATTATTAAATGTGTGGGTGATGAAAACTGCGAGCATATCGACGTCCATGTGGGAAAATTTACGGTGTTCGGCCTATAGATCTGCCAGCTTGTGTGTTCCTCCTCATCTGGCGTATGTAAGATGTTTGTGAGTGTGTGTGTGTGTGTTTTCCCCGGCTGTTGTTCTAGGTATTAGAATGAAATGAAGTGTGAAATAAGCTGCTCTGTCTCTCTAGAGTGAAGCTGTAAGAAATCCCTTGTCAACATATCACACATGTTTACCATCCATCCCCACAGCTCGACACCCTCCCACGTTGCCCATTAGGCCCCCACCAAAGCCAACATTTGATAGCTGGATATGCCACAGATGAAAAGGCCCACGAAAGCGAAGGTGTGAATATTAAAAGCTGCACGCTTGCTTTGCCACAATGTGATCTGATGAGATTAGACTCTGATACACATCGAGATATCATAAGAATGTCACACACCATGAAAGTACCATCAAAAGAGTAAATGTATGAATAACACAATATAGGGCAGATGTACACAAATGTACCCAACACACACATAAACACACGCATGGAGAAGTGAATACCCAGAGAAAGAGGTGGACATACAGTATTTTAACTGCCCGCAAGGAAAGAGAAAAAACACACTTCCTTTGCAAAAGCGTCCCTTCACAATCGCCTACCTTGCTGTCAAGATGTACTTACAATGATCATGTTCATGTTTTATGTTCTAATTTAGATAAGAGTCTCCATAAAGTATCAGAATTATGTTATGTTTGAAAGTAAAGACATCTAAAGCTTAGACGATGAAGAATTTAGAATCCTAATTTGCTCCGAAAAGGCCCCAAAACAGTCCCAATGTGATTGAAATTGACTGTGACAGATCGTCAAAATTCCTTTTGAAGAAGAGTTTTCCCTCTTGGGGAGCCAAATTTAATAAAGACATCATACGATACATACATTCCAATCATGTTTCACGGGGTGAAAATAGACTTTAAAACACTAATTTTCACGTTGATGTGACAATGATGTGTTCCTTTGAACAAGATCAAATCACCATCATGTGGCACGCTGAGTTTAGTCAGAAACACCTGTGGTCTTTACTGGTGACCGTGCCGGGGCAGAGCGCACTCTCTTGGGATCCTTATTCTGTTAAAGCAGGGAACTGTTCAAAACTAGAAGCAACCGGTCCAGATTTCATTACTTTTCCTAAAAACTGGTACGACTTCAAGAGGGCTGGAGGCCACTTTTATAGTGATACTGTTACTAAAAGTTCAGACAGGGGTAACAGAGAGTTCAGGGGGTACTCTGACCACTTTATGAATAAAATGAGAAGGTTTTTGCGATATATAGTTACAATGTAATGGTCTTTTCCAAGGGTTTTGTTATGATCTATCGTCCATGCTCAACATAAACCAAGATCTAAGGGTAGGCTGTGGCCTACAACTGACACTGGAAGCCACATGACCCTTTACCGCCCCAAGTGTAATGATGTAAAAACAAACTTATTTTACACACATCAAGAACAAACCTTCAATCCAGAAGGTGTGTGGAAAATGTGAGATCGCCCAGATGTAAACGGCCAGATTGTAAGGCGGAGCATATGGGACGGTATGTAGAAAGTACAGTCTGTCCTCCACCTAGTCTCGCCTCTTTCTCTTCTTCTTGGAGAAGCTGTACCGGTAGTAAAGGAGTTGCAGGGCGATGATGCCGTTGCACGTGGAGGAAATGATGTGCGTGAGGGCCAAAAGCGAGTCACCGGTCTCCTGCACTGAGGTGAAGATCCGAGCCAGGGATCCGGCAAACAGGACGAATACGGAGAGGACCGGCATCTGGCCCATGTAGCCATTTTTGACGTTAGTGGCTACTTGGAGGAACCTGCTGACGATGATGGCCGGCAGGTTGTAGGCCTTCATGCTGGTCACCACCAACATGGGAGTGAGCGGGGACAGCAGGAGGAGCAGGAAGCCAAAGTACAGAACCACAAACATGAAACCTCGGCCGGTCCTCCCCCCGTAGTGCTGAACGAGGAAGCCGATGGTGACGGTCTGCAGCATGAGGAAGAGCGCCTCGCCCCAGACGCCGAAGGGGAAACTGTTGGCGATGCTGTAGGCCAGCGTTCCCGTGATGCCCAGCAGATCCAGCAGCACCGACTCCAACCTCACCCCGTCGCCTCTCTTTGCTGCCATCATCTTGAGGATCTGAGGCAGCTTGGCCATCACTGAGCCCAGGATGATCCCCATGCCCAGGCACCTACTCAGCACCATCTTCAGACACGGCACGTGGAAGCAGTTCATTTCCAGGAAGAACTTGTTGTAACATGATTCAGGCATGAAATATGTTGACAAAAACCCTTTGAGAGGATCCATGAAAGAAGAGCCTTTATCCGAAACTGGTTGCTCCACCATTGTGAAGCTGTGCAGTTCAACGCTTGTGTTTAAGGTTCAAATGTCCCAATTCCCATCTGGAGAGCCATCTCGTCAAGGTCTGAAGTGTTTTCAGACAATGTTTGACCTGCAAATCCACTCACTCCAGGTAAAACACAACCAAAGTAGCTGTGCCTCGGACACAAAATAAATACAAAATAGCATCAAATATAATTTC
>CAESWR010001016.1:35948-50707 GCA_903171835.1 Mullus surmuletus
CCCCCCCCCCCCCCCCCCTCTGTGGGACGGAGCTCGACTGATGAGCGACTTCCTGTTTGTGTCTCTGTGGCTTCGTCAACCTGCTGCTTCTGAATCCACAGGTCAGATCCCTCTGCAGGATATCACTGCCTGTGTGTGTGTGTGTGTGTGTGTGTGTGTGTGTTGTTGTTGATGTAGCTGCTAACATCAAAGGACCACCAGACTGATCCTCCCACCATGACACTAATGCCCCCCCCCACCCCGTCTGTCCCTGTGCTGACTCCTCATCTCCTCTCCTCCTCTGGCTCCCTCTCATCTTCACCTCTCCTCTCCCTCCCTTCTCTCATCTTTTCACTTCCTTTTTTCTCTCTCAAATGCTCTCTGCGTTTGATTTCTTCTGGTTCCTTTTCATTTTCTCCTCATTTCTCTTTCTCTCTGCTCCCTTCAAAGTTGCCCCTTTCTTTTTTCTGCCACGCCGGCTTCCTCTTCATCGTCTTCAGGCCAAAGGGGAAAATTCTCTGGATAAGTGGTGGAGCTGACGGCACAGCGGGGATATTATATTATGGATTAGCTAGAATTTGTGGTTTCCAGAGGAGGACACGGCCAGAGCGGCCAAAGCTGGATATATTTCCTTCTTTGTACAATGTAACAACTGCTCTGGTTCTATTACAGGCAGCGAGAGACAGAAGAATAAATCTGTGCTGCTCATTGATCATCAGTCCGAATCACCGTCGTCCCTGTATTCACATTAATTGGTGTCTTTAGCAAAACAACATTACAGCATGATTCAAAGTAAGCCAAGTGGCTTCTAATGTATTTGCCATTGAGTTGCTGAGGGCAGAGGTGATGTTGTGGAGTCACAAAACATTTTTTTCAAGTTTGAGATGTAAAAAGAGGGCGTTGCGTCCCAATTCAGTACTAGTGCTGCACCAGTCACGGCCACATCTGGGTGTCGTGTTGCAGACAAAGAGATACTGTCTATTGAGAGATTTTGAATCAAAGGTGCGTCATTCCAGGGTCTTGCAGATATACTGTATCTTCAAAGGTGTCCCTGCCATGCTGACTCCCACTGAAAGTAAAGGGAATGAAGTCTAAGCCATGGACGGGATTCATCACACTTTCACCAGCACCCTGAAGATAGAGGGACGGGTGCAGAGATTCTTTTCTTAGTCTACAGTGCAGTTCCTGCAGGCGAGAAATCAAGGTTTCATGAAATGTGGCTACGTTTCCATTCAGTCAATAAGCCTTTTCTAGGAGGCGCCAAGCAGGGTTTGTAGCAGACCTTCTCCGTGCGTGGCTGCTTTGATCGCCATATCACCATTGAGTACAATCACCATGGAGACAGGAACAACCCTGTTTGATCACCATGGAAACGCCTTATTCACAATGTTTCAGGTCAGAGATCAGCTCAAAATGATCCTCTGCACCAGAGCTTGAAGACTCGAGACCAAAACTATTCATTTTTTGGCATTTCACCGTCTGTAAAATGTGCAGTGAAACAATGAGACGACATTATATGCATGTAGTATTATTATTATTGTTTGCTTCTCGTCCAGTGTCGCGGTTATTGCCGTGTGGCTGCGTGGTGAGCTGTGGCGTTCCGACCCTCCGGACTGCAGCCCGTCTGAAGCACTTTGATTAAAATAAACTTCCCAAACGACGCATCTGCGTTCGACTTTGCCACAAGGAAAGACTCTAAATCTCACTCCTCTTTTCTCACCTCCTGACTGCAAGACAGTATGGAGGCCCACAACCATATCTGCAATTACAACCCCCTCACACATACACACACACACACACACACGCACACACACACATCAACAGTAAATTGCAGTTGATTCACTCTGTATACAGTGACTCTGAGTCATAGCCACCCCCGGCACTGTGTGATTGGCTGAGAGATGCCAGCCTGTGTGTGTGTGTGTTTGTGTGTGTGTGTGTGTGTATGTGTGTGTGTGTGTGTTTGCATTGCCCGCAGCACCCTAATAGGTCTTGATAAGAGTCAATCAGAACGGAGAGCGTGCAAAAATAAAGACAGATTGACTGCAGAGAGACCTCGGGCGAAAGGCAGACAGTCACCGAAGAGAGAGGAAGAATGAGGGACAAAAACATATCATCTGGGAGGAGCAGCGGAGATTGTTGGAACCAGGGGCGATGGATGTGGTGAATGAATGAAAAAGAGCGTTTGAGGGGGAAATGATGGCCCACTCAGACTCCCGAGAGGACACGACGAGGGCCGACACTCACTCTGAGTGACACCTAAATCCTTTTCATAAGCCGGCAGCGAGCGGCGGCGCAGATGAGGCTGATTTGCGGGATGACGGGCTCGCTCATGGAGGACTCAGACAAAAAAAGATGAAGAATGAAAATTCAGGAAGCCATCAGAGGAGGCGAAAGTAACAGATGAGGGCTGACAATTAAAAGACAAACACCTCTCCGCTGCCAGAAGCCTGTCACAGGCCCGGTGCTCGTCGTGTTCCTCACATTTGCAGGCGATGAAGAGACGTGTGATCTATTTTAGGCAGGAGACGGTAAATTTAATTGGGAAGCAGGAAGAGGAGTGTGATGAAGCATTCTGTGCTAAAGTACTGCAACTTAAATATAACTGCAGATGCCACGCCGTCACTCTGAATGACTGTACATTAGTCACTCCTTCAGCACCTCCTTGTTCAAGCTTCTTAATAATCAACTTGCTGTTTTGATCCGAAGCTGCCGGGCTGTGAGGGTCGAAGGCCGGCAGGGGCGTGCGCAGGCTTTTTGAAGGGCAGCGGCCGAAAGAAAAAAAGTGGGCACCAACAGCGCGTTCTCGCCACTGATGAGGGCACTGAAGTCCCTTTAGACAGGTTTCTGATTTCTATAAATATCACATTAAATAGCCTTAAAACACAATAACCAGACTATTCAAGTTAGTTTGGAGTTAAGATCAGCATCCATGAGAGCTGTGGAGACTCAACTGTGGACTGTGCCAACCAGGCTTTACTTTTGCTTTTTTTAGCTTATCGTATCTAAGCTTATCTTATCTTATCTTATCTTTTCTTTTCTTTTCTTTTCTTTGCTTTGCTTTGCTTTGCTTTGCTTTGCTTTGCTTTGCTTTGCTTTACTTGACTTCCATCCTGGATGTTGTTGCAGCATCAGACCTCCTGAAGAAGAAAGTCTTCATCCATCACATCTGCACGTCTTAGAGCTGCTCAGATTGTGGTTGGAACCAGCCAACATGGTCTCAACGTCTCAAATGGTTCCTCAGCTCCCAGTATGTGTAATAAATGTCACCTCCAAAACCCTTATCATGGGGTTTCACGCGGTGCATTCTGAGCTGCAGGGAGTGAAGGTCAAAGGTCGACTGAGTCAGCAGATCCAGTGAGGAATTTGGCGGCGATGCAGGAGGACGTGATGATGTTGACCAGCTGCTTCCCCTCACAGGAGCAGCTGAGGTGACCTGAGCAGTTGGTGAGTTTCTCTCTGGAGATGTTCTGAGCTTGACCCTGGAGGAGGAGGAGGAGGAGGAGGAGGAGGAGGAGGAGGAGGACCCCCCCCCACCCCCCCCCCATACACAGGGGGGCTGACCAGGAACGACAGGAAATCAAACATCTTCCCATCTGGCCTCAGAGTCCATGGAGACTCTTCATTGACCTGGAAATGATCTGATCTGTATCCCAATTTCCAAAGGCAGGATCCATAAATATTTGCTGTTTATTGATTATGTTAGTAGTGATTTGCTTTGGTTACTGCACCTTCTTACATGGATTCTTCTCGTTTGGATGCCAAAGCACCAGACATATCTTTAAAAAAACTCTGGTGACTAAAAATGTGAATAATTGAACATCACTGCTCAAATAAACCATGTTCAGCAGTTAGTAAGTACAGAAAGAGGACGACACTGACGATATATCCAAGATGATTCCAATCCTACTAATTGCAGATGTTGTCACCAACCTCTGTTTTATAAAAGGATTAATGGTTGAAGCTCTGTCAGACACACACACACACACACACACACACACACACACACACACACACACACACACACTGTTCAGGTCAATACAAAGACACTGAGTGCTGACTGCATTTGCCACCTTGATATTTTCCGTTGGTCTTTTCAAACATCGATCTCCCTCTGCTGCTCTAGGCACCGTTGGTGTTGTGACTTTGTAGCAGCATTAAAACCTCTGATGTTTTATTTTTCTTCTTCTTTTTTTCTTATAATCATCCAGCTTTCCTTCTCGGATCAATAAACACGAGTGTCTCATTCTGGAACCCTTTAGATTGATGTGAGAGTTTTCAGGGGGCTGCGTGGTGGGATTCCGGACTCAACCGGAGCTCATGAACATCGGGTGGGGGGGGGGGGGACACGTCTTTAAATTACATATAAAACACATAAGAGCTGAGGAGGCGTGTGGGAGGGATGGAGGAGAGTGTAAATCTCCCCTAACACTGTTATTTCTATCTGAAATTGCTGGTTCATCTGTTTATTCCTGGTTTGAGCTGATAGAGGAGTGGAACAAATACATTTACAGCGTCAGCTGTCGTGCGCTGGGATTCCGGAGGACGGGACTCTCGGGATCCGACTGAAGGGACCTTTGATGGCGGCTTTGCAGGGTTTTGTAAGAGCAGGAACCCGAGGCCAGTGCTTTGGACTGGGAGCCGCGATCCTGAGGATTTCATGTCAGAAAGCCGCGCTGCCTGCTGGTGAGATCCTGTGAGATCCTGGTCCTTGGTCGGAACCACCTGCCGGGAGAGGTTACTGCAATCCCATCATGCACCATTCCAGCTGGATCTCTTCATTTGTCACCTTCAATCAAACCTGTGCTGAGTTCTTGTCTTATTTTCAAGTTTGAAGACTGAAAGGAAAAATGTGGCTTTTCTCGGCCCCACAAAGTAATTTGGAGCTGATTTGTAGAAATCTCTCCAAACCTTTGACGCACACAAAGTAAACTACAAGATGCTTCAGTCATCGGAAGCTGTTGAGGCTTTAAAGGAGAAGTATGTAAAAATAAAAGAGGTGCATTTGGCGACAACCAATAGTGCGTTTCTACATCCCATCGCTCCTCCACTCGCTCCTCCCTTTTCCGAAGCTACGGTGGCCTTCAGGGACAGAAAGGAAACCAGTGGAAAGGCTCATACAGTGAGGGGGCGGGACTACGTGATTAATAACCGTTAGGGTGCAATACTGCCGCAGGTGGTGAATAAGTGCCTTGCAGGGAGAAGCGTTTGTCCATCTGAGGAACCGTAAGGCTCTTTTGTATTTTAAATTAGCTGATTGTAAGAAAGAACAAATAAAAAAGGACACTCAAGCGCCAATAGGATCTTTACATTTACTCAATAGGTGACACGTATTATTACCGAGCGCCCCTTTAACCTGGTGCTCTTCAAGGTAATGCTTTCTTCCATTTGTGTTTTTAGCTCCCTGATTCCTTCACATCAACAACATCTGTCATTTTGTTGACTCGGGGCGGAACCGCAGTAAGCCAAGAAATAGCTGAGTGGTTTTCAGGAACTTAGTTAAAATATGATAGACTGTTCAGAAAATATACTCCCATCAATAGATGACTGATGTTTCTTCTGTATTCAACAAATGTCTCCTCGCATTTCCATTTTGTGTTCAATGAAAAGTTTTGCTTCAAGCACATTTGTGGTAAAAAAAAGGGGGGGATTGCTCCGACTTTCTAAACTTTCTCTGCATCTCTTTCTATTTGATGCAGATACACACACACACACACACACACACACACACACAGACACACACGCACACACTCGGGGCATAATGGTACTTCAATTCACAATCAAAAAGTGAGAGCAGGACGTGTAAAAGAGAGATTACTGTGTCGCATATACGAGAGAAATGAGTGAGGGAGGAAAAACACAAAGAAACGAGGAGGCCGGGATGGATGGAGGGGCAGGAAGGAGAGATGGCAGACGACTACTAATGTCCCACGAGATGGAAAGACACACACACACACACACACACACGTCGTATTTCCGCTGGGCAGCTGAGGGGAGGGTGTGTGTGTGTGTGTGTGTGTGTGTGTGTGTGTGGAGGGGGCAGCCTATCAAAGAAGTAGTACTGAGGTGAATACTGATGTTGCTATCTGCTGCTCGGTCACTGTCAAACACACACACACGCACACACACACACACACACACACACACACACACACACACACACACACACACACACACACACACACACACACACACGCACACACGCATCCTGCAAACATTGAGGAAATGAGGAAATGAAAAGGAGGAATAAATGCGGCGAAGCAGAGGCCGAGACGGGAGCGAAACGATGAGAGGGAAGAGACGGAAAGAATAAAAGATGGGACGGAATGAGAAAAAGTGAAAACAGGAGGAAGAAACGAGGAAGAGGAGAAGGAGGGACAGAGGAGAGGTGAAGAGGATAGGGAAGGAAACAAGTGAGGATGATGAGGGAGAGAGAGAGAGCTTGAGGCCACGCCCACAACAGAAACGGGATGCAGAACACAGGAACATAGAACAGACACAAAAATAGAATCTACAGTAAAACGGCATGCAACACTATTTTTAATCCCTGCTCACACACACGTGCACACACACACACACACACACACACTGAGGATGTCAGCCCTGTATTGACATGGAGAACATGATGTTATGGTGGTCAATTCTGGGTATTGATTCTCCTGCTGGAATGAGTTTGGAATCTACTCTCTCCGATTCTGGTCCTCACCAGGAGAAACATAGAATCAGTTATTTTATGTTTTCTGTAGGTGTCGATCACACATAATAATTGCATTAATTCAGGTGCAGCTACGAAGCGTTAATTGAAAGGTCTATTTCTGTTTCCAAGATGCTGATCCAACGATTGCAGTTCCTTTTTCTGTTTCTTTCACTTCAACACTTTCCATGAGATGTTTTTAAATTCCAGGCAAAATGTAAGAACAAAATAAGATCAAGTTTATTCAGGGTTTTTTTGCCTTCTTTTTTCCTGCGTTGCCTCTGGGAGTGTTTCAAAGATGACATACACAAATGAACAAAGTGCGATTTAACAGAAGTTTGATCTGCGATAAATGAGGTTGCGCTTCTTCGATACTCTTTATCTCGGAGTGCCTGTGTTTTTATTTAAAGTTTTAATGAAGAGCTGAGGGAGACAAACGCAGATCTGTGGGAGGTGAGGAGGAAAAGAAACCCTTTTATTTTCTATTATTATTTTTTAAGCCGTCCGTTCCAAAACATCGAGCTTTGTGAGGCGCGATGGCTCCTGATGTCTCCGGTCAGTTGGAAAAACAAGAGACAAGCGTTTCTGCTGCTACAAGTTATGGTAGCATCGACACCAGACGCAGTTTGGAGCGATGATGCTTTCAGACAATCCTCCTCCAGACAAGAAGAGGCTTTTTTATATATTTGTACTGACATGTCGTCTCAAATAAAACATATGCTGGGAGGAGACGTGCTGTCACACTGAAGTCATGGAATCCTGCCCCAGGAAAAGCTCGTGTTGTAGGAAACCACATTGGCCCTGGTCTTCAGACCGCTACCCGCCCTTTTACTGGGGCTGGTCTGGGTCTGGGACTGAGTGGACTCGGGGTCTTTGGAGACCACCACTGACCACCAGGCTCTCAGACCACGACAACCAATCACTTCCAATCATTGATTGCAGCCTCTGCCTTCTTATTAAATGTTTTCATGGGATTTCAGTCAACTAAGAAGCCACATTCACCTGTCAAATCCACATCTGATGTTGCCATAGAAACAAAAAGGAGTGGAAAGAGCTGCCTGTGCACCATGGACTCTGAGTTCTCAGGTGGAGACAAAGACCTGTTCTCTTCCTCAGATGTTTACGGTCTTGGTCTTGGCTCAGTCTTGGTGTCCACTGGTCTTGCTAAGTCTTGGTCTGTGCGATCCAGACTACAACACTCGCTGTGGGTGCAGTTGTTCTCTGTTGACAAAAGATCTAATTCAACTCTCAGCTGCCAAACATATCATTTCTTTTGTTCACATATCACCAAGAGGAACCTGGGGATGCCAATACTAATCATCCACAAAGGAAAAAAAAGAAAAGGAGCTTTTATATCACATTTTCTGAACTTAACTGACTTTTCCCGCCTGATTTAAATGATAATCAATATCCAGAGTAGAAAGTAACGATAGAAGTCACAGAGGGCCGGCACTAATGATATTGAACTGATGGTTAAATGTCCTTGTGAGGAATAAACCATTAAAATAACCGATATCTGTTGGGGGGGTTGGGGGGGGGGTTCATACAACGTTACTATCACCACACATCTTGGGAGAGAGTGAGGCCGGCTCATTATGTTTCAGAGATTTCAGATGGTCTGAAACTGCTGCCTGTGTGCACAAATAGATTTGGCTTTCAAAGCCGGCGCTCTTGGACGCTCACTGGCGTTGGCAGCAGCCCTGTCTAAAGCGGCGCTAAAATAAAATAGCTTCAAATGGCAAATTCTAGTATTTCTAGCACACAGACGCCGATGTCACAAGCACAAACTGTACCAGCAAGAGACTCCAATGGACGACATTGATCATAAAATAATTTTCAGTCACAAGAAAACCTCCAAATTCAAATCACCCTTAAAATATCTCACAGCAAATATGGGATGCTTTTAATTTGGCGAGTTCTCCCAGTGACTCGCAAATTGCCAAACAAGGGACAGTAGACGCACGAGCTCCGAGGCAGATGACCACAACTATATATTCAGAGATCATCGGCAGTGTGACGGGGCGGCCCTCGAGCCCGCACACACACACAAACACACATAAACCTACACATGCACACACATTCCTCCTCCAAAATGCCAGTTTAGATCAGTGTTTTGCCTCCCAGTCATTCATGGGAGCGAAACTTTGGGCAGGTTTTCAGCTCTGGAGTCCGCAGCTCGCCGTGTCCGATTTGACCTCTGATCCCCGGCTTTCCAGATAAAGTGATGCACATAAAGATATAGGAAAATGCCCTCAGGGGTGTGTGTGTGTGTGTGTGTGTGTGTGTGTGTGTGTGTGTGTGTGTGTGTGTGTGTGCATCCTAGATTGATAGCATGTTTGTGCATCACCCATATGAGAGAGAAAGAGAGAAAACATGTACATTAGGTTTATTTTGAGGAGAAGGTCGTGTGTTCGCAGGTAATGAGTACAAAAGGCATGAGTAGGCTGGGGCTCATTGTTTGGGTCCTGCTCTGTGTACGTCTATGTGTGTGTGTTTCTTTGTGTGCATGTGTGTGTGTGTCTACAATAAGTAATGGCTATTGAAGGTGCATGGGTTTATCAATGTGTGTGCATGTGTGATAAGGGAGCACACGTGTGTTTCTGTGTGTCTCGGCTTTATATGTGTGCTTCAGCGGATTTACAGTCTGTGCTAACACAAAGAGCTTGCTGTGTGTGTGTGTGTGTGTGTGTGTGTGTGTATTTCCGTATGCATGCTGGTAGAGCGCCGCAGCCCATCTCAGCTGTCTGCAGGGCGTAGAATGCACAGCAGTCTCACCGCCCACACACACACCACCTTCATCACGCACACTCCTGTACTAAAACAGACACATAAAAAAACCCATCAGACCTTACAAAAAATGCTTAAACACACACACACACACACACACACACACACACACCCACACACACGCAACATAAATATTGTGGGTAAGTGTCGACAGATGGAGCGAGGCTGCCTCGCTCCTGTCAGCAACAACCAATTGCGAGCAGACTTCTGCATACCTGTTTTCTTTGTATGTTCATTGTGGAACCTATGAAATAGGTCATGGTGGGGGCACAGCAGCACCGCCTGGGCCGTCACACACACATTTCCTCTAACATACACATGCACACACACACAAATCACATATGAATGACAGGAAGATGATAACTAATAAGCAGCGCTGATCCAACCAAACATGAATGTCGTCACAATTCATCCAAGCAGGCGGGTTTCCATCCTGACGACCCCTTTAGGACGCATTTAAACCTCCTTTATTTGGGAGGCTTAGAGGACAAACCCCCTCCACAGCCCCCGCCCCATTCACCCACAATCATCATCACATGGCATCAAACCAAAGTTACAACTGTAACTAAGGCTCTATGAATCCCGGATGACCGCCAGAGGCGGTGCTTCAAGCACTGGATATCTCCGTCTCGCACATGCGAGGGTGGAGTATGTAAACCAAACAGTAAAAAAAAAAAAGAAGAAAACAGCAGAAGCTGCAATAATAAAGTAAACCAACTACAAACTACAGCCGAAGCTGCAACAATAACCAGGAAATTAACAAAATTAGGTGCACTGCTGCAGGTATGATCAACGGAAAAAGACAGCCTAACAACGCTCCATTGCGGACATGACCTTTGACCCCTGTCATTGCAGTTATGGTAACCCTAACACTTATCATAACTGCTGATGCAAATGTGCTAATGACACCAAACCAGGTCATCACCCCTTATTTTCACAGCTGCTGAGCACACTGGGCTTGGTCCTAAGTCTCTGGGAGCCTCCAGTTCTGAGATACGCATGTTCAGATGATCACATTTTGGCTGTATCTCCAGAACGCCTGGTCGTAGGAGCTCAGGACCCAGCTCGTTCAACTCAGGGTGCCCAAAAACCTGTGGGTAGAACTTGGCCCCATGTCTCTACGAGCTTCCGTTCTCTGAACCCTAACCCTAGCTGGGCCAACCCTAACCCTAACCCTCGACCAACCCTAACCCTAACCCTAACCCTAACCCGAACCTCAACCTTATCCTAACCTCAACCTAACTCTAACTCTCACCACTGACACAAAATCAACCTTTTAACAATTGGGGACATGGACTTTGTCCACAATTGCACATGATGTCCCCAATCGACTGGTCTCAAGTCGAGTGTGTGACCCCAATGTGGACATAAGCGAGTACACACACACACACACACACACACACACACACACACACAAGCCCCCTCGTTGATCCACAGGAGACAAAGTGGCCTTTTATCTGTATCTTATCTGTTTTGTCGGAGCTGCTCTGGGTTTGTCTCCATTATGCTTCACTTCAACCCACATCTCCCTCGGAGACGCCTCTCTCATGATTGGAATTTGGTAGCAAGATGTACAGAATCAGTTTGTGTTCTGGGCAATTGCGTGACTGCAGTGGACATTTTTTTTGTTTTTTTTTGTTTCTTCGATTTGTTTAATTCTGGTAGATTCATGATTGCGTAATTCATTCTGTCTGAGGAAAATCAGGGTGTTTTCCATCACCAGCACTCATCTCATGACTTGTCGAGCAACCTTTACTGCTGAAGTTGCTTCAATTTGTGCATAATTTGGATTTTATTTCACCCCCAACCTGAACCCTGACCGTATGCACTTCATACACAGGTGAAGCGCAGCTGCTTAATATTTATGGCTTTGTTAAATAAATCATTGCCACTCTATAAATAGTGTCAGATCAAAGGTGGTGGGTGGAGTTCGGGTCAACACACACACACAACTTAAAAACAACGCATCAGTGATTGCATTCTTCTGTGACTATTTGCGGCACCCAAACGATGAATAATAGCATGATCCCGTCTTAGTCAGCGTGGAGGCTCCTCTGCTGCCTGTTCATCAACAGGAAGCGCGCGGCTGAGGTGGCGTGTGACGAACGCGGCCCCGGGGGCACCCTCTGCAAACTATTCTGGATTTCAGTGACAGGCGGCGCGGGCTCGCTGCGCCGCCCACACAGGAGTGACCGGCAGACGAGTGAGAGGAGCAGCCAGCAAACGCACCGGCTCGAGGACGCTTTCAAAAAAGGAGCTCAATTTACCTTCTGGTTATTTATTTGTTTTCAATCTGGACGCAGCAAAAACAGGAAGTTTTCTGGTCAATGGAGTCACCCACGAAATGGACAGAACAAACGCATCTGATACTGATGGAAAACCAACATCTTTGATGTGTGTGTTCACCATCTCCCAACACTGATCGTAAACACAACATCAAAAAGCTGTAAACTGTTGAGTAAAGTTGACATGCTCAGAAATGTCCAAAAAGCACAAAACAGGTCTTCAGGCAGACATGATTTTAAGGGAGGTGGAGTTTATTCAGCAAAATTCTTCTTGCTGGAGCAGGAATCAACAAAGGCATGGCGCTCAAAAATATCTTGCCAGAAGAACCTCAGAGGGAAACCATTTACTGTGGCCTCGCAGCGAGCTGCTCGTTCTCTCTCGGTCCATACTCACCGCTTCCTGAACCCTGTTCTCCCTCCCCCTTATGCACACTGACTCACTTACACAGGTGAACCCCGTCTCCCTTGACGATCAGCTGTGAGGAAGGCAAGGAAAGGGCAACAGTGAAGCACAATGCACAATTAATTATCCAGACGATACATAAAACAACTAACTAATGTTGGCCACTGGGTATAGTGAAAGGGGGGCGGAGGGGCTTCCAGGATGTTCTTGATGGCTCTTGGTCTGTGATTGGAGACCCAGGACCCACTGCAAGGACTCGCCTGCAAAGCCCCTGCGGCCCACCTCCATGCAGCCCACCTCAGTAGGCTCACAGTGGGCCTTCTGCCCGTTCTTTCGGCACTCAGCAAAGGTCTTCGTCCACCCGGCCCTTCCCGGGGACAGTCAGCTCCTGAAGCACCACCTGCTTGCTGGCCGTGTGCATGGAGACCGTGTCTGGCTGCGATGATGTCCAGAGGCTGGAACGCCAGCCTTTTCCAGTGGTTCCACTGAGGAGGCAGCCTCCGTGGGTCACGCAGGCTGCCTCCTCCACAGGATGCAGACATCTGTCGATTGCTAAACAAACACAGATGGATTTGGCCCACAGTTAGCGCTCAGGATGGCTCTCACTTTATATAGGAAATTGCTGTTTGATGCTAAATGAAAGTTAACTATCTCCTATAGAGCAGCTTCACACATCACAGACAGGCAGAGTGTCACTGCCGTGTGTTTAACGCTGCCTTCATGGCGAGCACAGACAGATGTGATGCTTGATAGCGGCCGACGGAGCTCATCAAAATGCCATTGATGTGTGTGTGGGCTTACATAAACACGGCAGACGCAGGTGCTTCATCAAGCGTTACAGACTGCTTTTTACCGCCATCAGTAGGCGGGACGGCCACTAAAATGTCAGCAACTATTTGCTGGAGGAAGAATCGCGGTTCTAATTGCAGCAGAGTGTAAGGCTGCTGCCAAGCGAGTGTAAAGCTGAGGGATCTTCAACAAACAGAAGATAAATTGCTCATCCGGTCTTTGTTCTGAGAAGCCAGCAATCAGCTGACAGCTGAAAGTGAATAATTAAAACACTGCCAACACGGCTAATGTTGAGCCGTGGCAATGAGCTTGTGTCTAATCTCACTAAGCCGCTGTCCACGTGCAGGTCTCGTCCAGCTCCTCCATCCACTTCCTGTAAATCTTGTTTTTATTACAGATAAATCATCTCTGGAAACTTTTATTCTCCTCGCTCTCTGATTGCACCAGCCTTATCGTGTTGATTTTTGTGTTTTTTCGCTCCTTCTCCTGCTGGCTACTCTCTGTAATCGCTGCTCAATGTGTGACGATCCACAAATCAATTTATATTTCAGGGTGCACGGTTTAATTATTTCTCCCTTATTGAGCATTGTTTTTGTGGCGGGGGGCTTTTTTCCCCACACCTTTACACACATCTAGAATTCAAAATGCTTGCGGTAAAGTAAACGGAGCATGAGGCTGCAGAGGAGCAGAATTCATGCAAATGTCGGCCCTCGCTGAGGTTCCACCAAACAACATGAACCTACTGCAACTTTATTTGCAACTGGAATCATTCAACTTATGCTAATTTGTCACAACAGTCCTAAAAAAAGAGCCCGCGTCGACGCCGTATCTCTGTTTATTAATGGCGAAAAAGCTTTTTCAGGGTTATTTACTTTGAAGACAGACTTGGAGAAGGAAAGTAATTCGAGGCGAGGCGACGTCGTCTAATAATTAAGAAGGATTGGAGTGTGTGCAGCGGCGGCGAGAGTCGGGTTTTTAATCCGGTGGAATGTTAATGATGACATATTTTCCATAAACACGTTCCAGGAATGTGTGTAAATATAAATGCACACTTTACCAAGAGCAGAGCTGTGACAGGTTGTGAGGGGTTCCATAAATTCCATTAGCTGCGAGCTTCACATGAAAAAACACAAACATAATCAGCAGAATTCTTTGCTTTGGTTTTTTTTTCCAGGTTGGGTTTGTTGTTAGATCAAATTATTTATGCTAATGTGTCTGCGATGGCGACCTGTGTTTGGTTGGGAGGCTGTCAGATATGGAAAAATAGCAAGCGAGATGTGTTTATGCGAGAAGAAAAATGTTGGCTTCACAATTAAAGACAATTTACATAACACATGAAAGCCAAATATGACAAGATATTAAAACAACAACATCCGATTAACATTAAAATACATTCAAATTACGGACTGTTTCCAACACTTCAGAACATTTCCTGACACTGTCAGAGCAATCGGGGTTTCAACGGTTTCTCAGCTGTGTTCAGGCAGTGATATGAGCGCGGTGAACAACGTGTCCGCAGACGCTAAAACGCTAAAACAGAGGCGGGATGCGGGGGGCCGGCACCTGGAGGCGGCTGTTACTGAAGGCCTTTGTCTCCATCTCCGTCCTCTGAGTGCCGCCCGTCTCGCTCTGAGGGTCTTCGCCGCGTCGGTCTGGAGGGGAAACCGAAGCCGTTTACGCTCATTAATCTTCATTTTAATACAGTGGTGCTGCGGCATGGAAACTCAGAGGCCCCCAGCAAAGTGTGATCGGAACGTCTCTGCTTTATTTTTCTCCTCAGTGTTATTATCTACAGTGGTCGATGTGGGGGGGGGGGGGGGGG
>CAESWR010001016.1:55774-80426 GCA_903171835.1 Mullus surmuletus
CCATCCCATCCCATCCCATCACATCCCATCACATCACATCCCATCGCATCCCATCGCATCAAATCCTATCCCATCACATCCCATCCAATCCCATCCCATCCCGTTTCATCCCATCCTATCCCATTCATCCAATCCCATCCCATTCTATCCCATCCCGTTTCATCCCATCCTATCCCATTCCATCCCATCCTCATCTCTGATAAGATCTCCAGCAGCAGATAACATCTCAGTTCCTCATGTAAATGCAGTCAATGGCGCTCTGCATAGATAAACAAATATGACAGTTCGGTGGCGTTGCAAGAGAGATTCTTTTTCTCCCTTTTTTTACCTTTACTTTGTCTCTCAGGCAGAGAGAGACGGGACGGAGCTGCAGAGAAAGATTATCGCTGGAAAAAAAGACAGAAAATGGACGATAGAAAGGGTAAACAGCTGCCCAAGGAAATGACAGGATGGAGAGAAGATGGAAATATTAGAGCTGTGGGAGGGAGGTGGAGAAACGCTGTGGGCACGACGAACAGGTGCTGGATGGAGGGATGGGCGGGAAAAAGAGAGAGAAGGAGTCATCTGGGAAGCTGGGAGTGACAGCGAGGGATGAAGCCAGAAAGAATATGAGTGTGTGTGTGTGTGTGTGGGGGGGGGCTTGCTTCCAGAGTGAGACATGAGATGAGAATTAAAATGAGGGTGAGACAGCAGAGAGGAGACGAGAACCAAACAGACTTACACATCTCCTACAATGTCATAGGTCCCTGAACGCATCATGCACATGTGTTAGTATTACCTAAGGGGGGGGGCGGGGGGGGCGGGGGACTATTGTGTTACTTCTAAGTGCATGTTTAAATGCTCCAATAAACCAGTGAAGCCGGTGAAGTCAACTCTGATTGGCTGTCGCAGCACAGACACACGCCACCTCGCCTCAAAAGCTCACATTTTTCAACTTTGGCGACCGAGTGACGCGGCCGACCGCAGTGTCCCAGGTGACGTCTGTGACGTGGCGTGGCTTGTCGTGGCGTGGCGTGGCGGGGCGTGGCGGGGCGTGGCTTGGCGTGGCGTGGCGTGGCGTGGCGTGGCTTGTCGTGGCGTGGCGTGGCGTGGCGGGCGTGGCTTGGCGTGGGGGCAGGTGGTCCCTAAACGCTGCCGCACATTGACTTTGCATGTAAAATGAGGCCCAGTGTGTCGCCGCACACGTCGTTGTGTGAACATGGCTTTAGAGAGCTAAAAAAACAGCTCCAATTATAGTAACGTGCTGCATTTTCTGCCACTTTTATCGATGAGTGATCAATTATCCGTTACAGAAAAAAGTAATACCGTTAGATACTCCGTTATCACCGATCCCCACAAGCGTATATCCTTGAGCTGAGTCCTTGAGCTGAGTCTTGTAAACATTATTTCCAGGCAGTAATTTATTCCAGGATGAGTGCCCCTCTTTATCCCGAATCATTTGTTAATTTATGAGTGCTTGAAATCAGGATGCTCTTTAAAAAGTATTAAACTCGCTGCAGGTCAAGAATTTCAATTTACATCTTGTACTGTTTCACCCCTGCCCCCCCCCCCCCCACACACACACACACACACACATTTTAATGGCTAATACACTCAGTGAGGAAGTTAACCGCAGCTCGGTGTGTTCAGGATATTACAGAGGAAGGTCAGCTTTGTGCAGAATTAATTTCATAATTCAGTTGGAGTGAGTTTTCCCTCCTCCCGCCCGGTGACGCTTCGCAGACACGTGAATAATAACGGCTCTGCTAAAGGTCTCATTTCTTCGCCATTTAGCCGCTGCGCTCTTTTGTCCTCAACTTAAACCAACATTGCCGGTTAACGCAGCGTGCGAGCGGGGAGCCGCGCTCGGCCTTTCCTTCGCTTCCTCTGATTGCTGAAATGAATGCTGAAGGAGACGTCGCTATGACAACGTGGGACAGGAGACGAAGCGGCCGGCGTGTCCGTGTCAGCCCTCCGTCTTCTTGCTGGAAAAATGAACACATGATCATACTGTGACCTTTGCTCTGATTGTAGTAAAGCTTGTTTCAGGTCAAAGGTTAACATGCAACCTGTTTATGAAATGACTGTTTCTGGAATTTAATTCCAAGCAAATTACTACTCACGCGTCTTTTCATGATTCATCAATTTAGACATTTTGCATCATGATTCCGAAGCTGATTCTCAACAGCCCCCCCCACACACACACACACACACCACTGCATAAGACTTTAAATTTAGAATGAGGCTTTTTTTCCCAAATACATTCTGATTAAGCGAAGCTATAAGCAAACAATCTCAGTCCCTGTATTCATTGCATTATATATTTCCCTCGCAGCAAAACGTCGGCTTCTCTTCACGTCTCCAAGTTGTTTTGAATGTTTGATGCGACTCGATGCCCAAATAACCGGAACATATGTTTTTGATAAAAGCTGTGTCACTTTTCAAGCATTTCAGAATCGACAAACGACAAAACAAACATAAAACAACAACGTATACTGTTTTCCTCAACACGGGAGGCGAAGGAGGTCAGAGCTTTCACCTGGAGAATGTGACACACTCAAAGAATGAATTACACACACACACACACACACACACACACACACACACACTGAGGGGGGCTATCCTTCAAAGTCATCAACATACACACACACACACCTCCACACAAACACACACACACACACACATGCTGCGCCTCAGCGATGTGTTTGTGTTCACACCATTAACACCAGAAATCAGGTGAAATCTGTCGGACAGTGTAAGACAAATCCAGGAGGCCCAAAAAAAAGGCAAACAAAAACTCGAGGAGTAAAAGATGAGGAAGGCGGACAGATGGCGAGAAAAAAGCAGAACAGGAAGACGGAGAGCGCCGTCATTAGTCAACGTCTGCGGCTAATGATGTGCGTATCTTCGTGAAGCGCTCGGAGATTAATTAAATAAATCAAATTAAGATCCCACAATAGATGTGGATGTAAAGGTCGCAGTCGAAGCTTCAACCTGTTCTATCAGATTACCATCAGGGCTGACTGAACCCACGTGCTGATTGCATGTTGCAGGACACAATGAGAGGCTGAATACAGGCAGCGAGGATCACCGGGAGATAATGGGGTGAAAAGTAATATTCTGCTAATTTACAATCATTTCTCCGGGCCAGATAACAGATTCTGCCTCGCTTTTCTTCTGGTTCTGGATCGCTTTCTCCAGGTCGTAATTTAGTTT
Source organism: Mullus surmuletus (assembly GCA_903171835.1). Classification (NCBI taxonomy): domain Eukaryota; kingdom Metazoa; phylum Chordata; class Actinopteri; order Syngnathiformes; family Mullidae; genus Mullus; species Mullus surmuletus. Next base: position 58,970 of record CAESWR010001016.1, read on the forward strand.
GTGTCGGGGGAGCGGTGGGGTCATCGTGAGACGGGCGCTAATATCACTGGCTGACATAAAGGACCCTTTTCCTGCGCTCGGCTCGCGAGTTTGTCGGCGGCTCTGTTGTGTTTGGTGTCAAGGGGCCCCGAGGAGCGGTGATTAAAAAACCAAGGCTCTGTTTTGAATGCTAATGATCTGTGTGTGAGGATGGACGGGAGGCAGCTGGACTGCAGAAGCCGGTTCTGCATTGGGGAAACAGGGGCTCGGGAGTGTGGGCGGAGCTAAAGTGCACCAGCCAATGGAGCCGCACTCGCGCAGCGTCTGGGCCGACGTGAGGAAAAGCAGGGACATTCATTTCTGTTTGTTGTCATCGAGTGGAGCATCTGTCATTTGTAGGAGGCGCGTTGCCATGGTAACTCAGGCCTAACCTTCTCCGGAGCAGGTTATGTTCAGGTTGAGAGCTCAGCGTGTATAAAAGGCCGCCCACTGACCAATCAATTGTTGGAGAACCACCTGCCTCCTCTCAGAGGATCCTGTGGATCCAGGAAACACAATTACGGATCAGCGTGTGCGAGTGGTGACACACAGTAACCTCTGTGATTTCCCTCTGAAATTCTCAGGCTTCAAGTGTTTATTCTCTCTTTGATTTGCTCCTAATCCAAAGATTTTTTATTTAATTCATTTTATACCCACAACCTTGTGTCTATTGGCGGAGGTGTTGCTTTAAGTTTGGTTATTATCCTGATATTCCTTGTATATCAGTGTGTTTTTCCCAGTCAGACTGAGCGTCTCTGAGCTTCCGCTGTGTCATTGGCGGGAAGCAGCAAGCCCCGCCCCTTTGAGTCCACAGGAGACCCAGCGTGCAGTTACCAGCCAGCTTCATGGCTGGTCTGGATCGCTCATGTCTGGATAAGCGTGTGTGTGTGTGTGTGTGTGTGTGTGTGTGTGGGTGTTATATATAATATTTTTGCTGAAAATGTTGTGGAATAGTGCCATCAAATCAGGTTCGTCCTCCCCCTCTTCCTCTTCCTCCTCCTCACCCTCCTCCTACTCTTTCTCCTCCTCCTCTTCCTCATTCTTCTCCTCCTCCTCCTCGTCTTCCTCCTCCTTCTTCTCCTCCTATCTTGATCCTTGTTGCTTTCTCTGTCCTCCCTCTCACTCTCTCTAATGGAGTGTGAATGAGTGAAGCCGCGTAATAAAGTTTGCGAGAAGCTGTCCAGCCACGTCTCCCACTTCAACAGTCACGCTCACCGCCATAACCACATTAGTGTGTGTGTGTGTGTGTGCGAGTGTTTGTGTGTATGTGTGTGTGTGTGTGTGTGTGTGTGGGTGAGCCAGAGGGAGGGAGACGGAGTGAGAGAAAGTGAGTGTTTGTTGTGGCTCAATTACCTTCAGTTTAGTGTGAGGTGTCTATCTGCCTCAGCTCAATAATCACACACACACACACACACACACACACACACACACACACACACACACACACACACACACACACACACACACGCTGCAGCAGGCTACACCCCATAACTAGGTTAGTGTGTGTGTGGGTGTACTGTCTGGCGCCTGCCTCCTGACAGTCACACAACATGCACAGCCATAACATGATTAGTGTGTGTGTGTGTATGTGTGTGTGTGTGTGTGTGTGTGTGTGTTGTCTCCTGTCTCACAGTTTCACTTTCCCCATGTTTCCTAACATGATTACTGTGTACAGTCTATGTCAGAGTGTGTTTGCTGTGTAATAAAGACTCGAGGAAAAAAAAAGGAAAAGAAATTATTGCTGAGAATTTGTTTGACAAATATAGTCTTTCTGTGGGGATTCACCTCGTGAAGAGGTACAAATACACCAGCGCACTAAACAATAACGATTCACACATCTTGTACCGCAGACTTCATTTCTATCCGAGCTCACACACACACACACACACACACACACACACACACACACACACGTATGTATGCGCAGTGTATTTGAAGAGCAAACCTCATAAAACAGTGGGTTTTTTCCCCTCCTTTGTGACTGTGTTTGGCTCGGCGGGGGGGCGCAGATAAAAAACATAACAAAACAAGGTGAGGAACGTAAGAAATCACTGGGTTCTGCTCACATAACGCTCAGTGTGAATTTGTTTCTCACAAATGAGGAGCTTTGTGGAAAAAGTTACCTGCCAGCAACAGAGGAGCAGCCGTTTGCGCCGGACGTGTCACACATTCTTACTCTGGGAGACAAAGGCTGCTTCTGTGGTCCGACTCACAGCTGAGCGCTGAGGAGAAGAGATGTGCACTTTCATCTCTCACCACTCACGGAATTCTGTTACTCTTCGAATCTGCATCTCTGTAAAGACACTTCTTTGTAAAATCCTGGATATCAATTTGCCGTCCCCCAGTGGTGTGCATGGACCTTTTGAAGGGCAGGGACGGAAAGAAATAAAAGGGCCCCTACAGCGAGGGAAGAGGGACCTTCAGACATCTTCATATGTTCCACATATTTGTTGCACAGCATTTTCTGCCAAGAGGGCACTGAAAAGTGTTTCAAGCAGCCGAGAGGGTTAGAGAGGTTAGTGTGTGTTGCCAAGCAGGGGGGAACCCGGCGCACAGGTTTGCCCCCCAAGAGGGCAGTTTAGACTCAAGCCAAGCTCTACCCAGACAGCGAACCCAGCTGACTGTCAGGTTACGACAATGAAAACAGGTTTAGCAGGACGGACGTCAGCCTCACAGTTTGTTAGTCCTTCTTTGCTCCTCCTTAGGAAATTTCCATTGAAATCATTTTCTAAGGATGAGGCCTGATATTCTCTGCTCGCACCAAGGGCGCCATCTTCTCAGGAAGTGAACGGACATAAAGCGGAAATACGTGACGACGCCTCAGCTAGTATTTAGCACTCTTCTCTGGTCTGGATGGAGCTCCAAGTCCCGCAGGAGGGTGTTGCACTCTGATTACCTTTTGTTACTGACCTGTTGGGTCTTTGCTGGGTCTTCAGTGGGAGTTCTGGGCTTTAACTGGGTTTGAACCTCACAAGGTGGGGCACTAAATACTAAATGGATCACAGTCTAAAGCTTAGTGTTTCATGTTTCGTGTGTCTTTTTAATCTTTCTACTCTTAAGTTATCCATCTCATCGCAACACTTCTCCACACTGCAGCCAATCCCAATCAACAACAAAATTAGACATTTGATGGATCGGCCACTTTGTATGTTCCAATTATTCACGATGCATCCGTGGTGATTCCAAGCCATCCATGTTAAAGTCTCCAAAATGGGATTAGTAAGGCGGCTGCACTCACTTCAACTCTTATGTAACATTTGCCCTGATTCAATTTTCTGATCCGTATCAAACACCAAATCTTTTAATTAAAGAGTGCATCTTGGTAGCAGATAAGAAGCTCTTAAATCCATGTACTTTCCTTTCTTCGCCTAAAGAGACCAGAGAACTGGCTGCACCTCATGTGTTGCACAGTAACTATAATCACACTCTCCTCTGAGCATTCGTGGTATTTTTGAAAGTGCTCTCCGATATGAAGCTGAATAACAAAAGGCGAGCTCGGTGTGCAGGCTTCAAAGTGAAATGAATTAGAGGGACAGTCATCAAGTTTCTCGGAACGTCTTCCCTCCCCGTGCGGCTGTGAGGTTTTGGACGTGTTCCACAGCGCCTCCCCTGCCTTCTCCGGGCACGAGAAGATGCTCCGAATCCTCAGCTGAGTCTAGATCAGCACTTATCCAACTTCATCAGCAAAACAGGCGAGCAAAACAGTAAGTTGGCACTGTGGGCTGTTTGTCTTTGCCGTCAGCTCCTTCCCGTGGCAGCGGCGGCGGCGGTGGCAGCGGTACAGGCTGATAGGAAGCTGCAAGAAGAGACAAGCTGAGCAATTTATAGATTTGTAAGCTTGTTCTCATGGAAATGAGATAAATTGCCGCAATAGATATTTACACAGGAGGAGTTGGGGACTATCTAGAATTATTAGACTTTAAAATGTATCGTCTACCTGCTCATATCGGGTTGTTTCTGCGAAGGAGCCTCCATGGTGTGATTAGAGAGTGGTTAATAATAATACTAACGATAATGGATTTTGTTTATATAGCACTTTTCATCAGGCAAACAACCTCAAAGTGCTTCACAGTGGATAAATACATTAAAAAAGAAATGGTGAATACAAGCATGCAAAGCAATGGCTCTTTGGTTGATGAGGTGGATGATGAAACTCTTTTATCTAACACTTCTGAGAGAGTAACAGACCCTGATAGGATATACAAAGTACATATCTTTCCATGCAAATAAATCATATTGCAGACAGCAACCCTCCTTGTAGAAGTCAAAGACGGGACACAGTGAAAACACGCTGACCTAGGAGACGTCCATCGGTGTGCTGAGCAGCAAATTTCTTTTTAAAGAATCTCCCACCTGGGACTTTTGATAAAACCACAATGTTCATAAGTGGAGCAGACCCCAAAAATACAGTTGCAAATCAGCAAGTCACCACCCAGCGCCTTCAGAATGAATGGATTGTTTGATTGAGTTGGCGCATGCTACATTATTTATTGCACTGATTGGAGATAATGGAGATCAGCAAACAGCCACAGCAGCTGCTGGGAGTGAGGCAGAGCTGGGAGAGGCCCAATGAATCAAAGAATAAAGTTTGGCATTTTGCTAAACTCAGCCAATGTGGTTATTAATCTGACATTAACGTTGTGCATGTATCATATTTATAATGAGTATTTACCAGGTTGTCTGAGATGAGACTGCTGTAGACGTGTGATCAGCTCATCTTTTTGTCAAGCTGTCAGCTCTTACATAACGCGATCATCACTGACTCATCGGCGCTGTTCTGCCTCCTTTGTTTTTACAATTAACACGGACAACTCCAACAATAGACAAAAGCGGCAACTGACGGCTTCCCAATGAAAAGACAAAAGCCTGCACGCCCGAAGAGGCATAAAGGCCCATAAGTGGGAGCAGATGTTTGTCAGATTGAACAGCAAACTGTCCGCTGATCTCGTCAACAAAGGCTTAGGTGCCATTAAGTGAAGCATTTAGTCACAGTTTCACAATTGAAAAAAAGAAAAGGAAAAAAAGAAACAACAACCTGATGCTGACTGACTATTTGATATTTGGAGCTTTGAAAATAAAACGCAAACCAATACAACGCCGGGCTCGGAAGCTCGATTGAAAAATGGAACGGGTGATAAGAAAAAGAAAAGATGGCGGGACATTTTAACAGGTCTTTGGCTCAAACAATGTTCAGCTTTGCAGAGAGACGATGGAAGCCACCTCTGCGGGAGGCTTTGACGTGCAGCATTTGTTGCTTTCTTATGCATTTGCAAATGAACAGTTGGCGCAGACGCTGGTTTAGGCGCCATGTTGTGGGTGGAGCTCGTGCAGATCCACACACTTTTGGCTCACAGTTGTCTCACTTTTTGACTTGAATTTTGTTTTTGAAATGTGATAAAAACTAATGTGCCCCTTGTGTCACGGTCTTGGCCGACCAAATAAGCATTAATACGATGTTAGTTGGAGCATAGTGTTGCTAACACCCAACTGCGCTCTTACTTTTGTGAAAGTAGATGCTAAAATCTCAATGCATGTCACCAAGCGTGAAGTCGCTCTTGATTTCATAGTGAACTCACCTCCATGATGGCGCAGTGCAGGGGTGAGACCTTCAGTAGCTGAACTGTGAACACCAGTGAACCAGTGTGTTAGCCAGCGCTGGGTCGGGTGAAAGTACCTGCCTCTACCGGTGCAATTAACTTTGATGTTCAAATAAGTCAAATCTGGGTGAATGCCGGATCGCTGAATGGAATGTGATTTATTCGTATTAAATGGCGTCTCCCACTGGCTGGGAGAGTTCATAAAGTGCAGGCACATTAAAAAAAAAGTGCAGAATTAATTGGAATGAAATGTCAGGAGGCGTGTGCAGATCAGCCCTGCGGTGAATTGATAGGTTATAAAGTAGCAGCACACTTGTATTAGCAGACATAATACTCATGCAACCAAACACCAGGGACAACAGGAAACAAATGAGCGTTAAGTCGAAATGAATGCAGTATAATATACTGTATATGTGTGACAGTTTGGGACAAAGGGGTGCAGCTTGTGGTTAATAAAGCCTTGGTTTGAGCATCCCGCTGCGGTGACTGATGGTGTTTGGCACAAAGGGAAGCCTTCGCATTGTGCTGCGGCTCGGAGGCGCCGATGCAGATGCACGAGTCGCTGCGAGCACTGAGGGGCAGGTGTCGACCTGCAGTGCAGGTCAGGCCACCAAACTCCAAAGAGAACAGAGGCGCGCCGAGTTTCCAGGCAGGCGTATGATAATGTCGGATTTGCATTCCCAACTTTGAAGCCGGCTCCTGTCTGATGAGGCGTCTCGTGTGTTCGAGGGAAACTCAAACCCACCGGAACTTTTCTCACCAAGGTTAGAAGGAGGACGGAGATTGAGAGGCCAATGATTGTCATTGCATGTTCTAAAATAGTACGTTGGCTTGACGTATTTCTAGGGATCAGTAGTCAAGTGAATTATTTAACCTAAACTATGACTTAAAAAAAAAAAGAAGATTTTCCACAGGAAGATAACCAGATCTTTGTTTAACTTGTCTATGTTACAAAATCTGGAATTGCATTTGAGAACAGGGTTGTCACACCTGCATTTGATTCTTTTCCAGCTGGTACATTCAGTCATTGTAGCTTGCTAATTTTTCTGGGTGTGATTGGTGAATAAATGGTTAAATATTCAACATTCATTGAGCACGGTGGTGCCCTGCATTCTATTTATTTATCAATTTATTTCTATATTTGCTTTCTTTCGTCCAAGTATGCTGACACTGCACGGGGCATTATTGCTGTTCTGCTAAGATTTGTCCTGCACATCATGGAACGGCCTCGATGGATGGAAATGTGTTGTGCTAGCACAGCAGCGACATGCTAATCCAAAATCTTCCTGATTGACAAAAATAGAAGGCGAGCAAACCATGCTTTATTTCTTAAGTGGTGAGCAGAGATTTCCACGTAAACATGAACGGCGCAATGAACATCCTTCTCTTATACACAGATTGGACATCTAGCCACCCAAATTCCACCACCAACAGCGCCAACAATGGGCAGGTGAGCATCAGAACTGGACCATAAAGCAAAGGAAAATGGTTCAGGAGTGGTTTGAGGAGCGTGTTAATGGGTTCACTAACACCACTTTTACTGCTAACATCTTGATGCTGGATACCACAGCAGACCTTCAGGGGCTTAGTGGGGTCCCCGGTCCACAGGTGGCGGCTGTTTAGACAGCAGAAGTGAGACCAAGCCGCTGATATTGGGCAGATGGTCAAGATGTTCTGCCTGATCGGTGTTATTCACATAAATACTGCAGAGGCATTTCTGAGGGCGGTCTTGTTTACATCTCAGTCGCTCTTGAAGACTCAAATCAATCAAGCCTGTGTCCGACACCCCAAACCGACAGATCGCCATCTATTCTGGAACGCATCACTTGAGGCTGCTGCTCCGCCCATGAGCGCGCTGCCCCCGAGCTGCGAAAGCGAGCGGCTCCATTATTCAGCCCGAGAGTCGGGGTGGGAGAGGAGGAGGAGGAGGAGGGTTCCCCGGGAGGAGAGCTGTGAATATATTACAATGTAATTAATCTGCAGGAGACGCAGGGATGAAGGAGGAAGGCAAACGGATAGAATGATGGAGGGATGAGGACTGGGAGAAACAAGGAGGGATGGAAGAAAGTGGATCAGGCAGAGAAATAGAAAGACGAGAAAGGAGGGAAACATAACGGGGAGAGAAGGAGAGAAAAAAATGGCGTGCGGGGCAGACAAAGAAAAGGCTGGCAGAGAGTGATAGCCGGGGTAAGCTGCAGATATATAGAGAGAGTATAATTACAGAGGTTGAGCCACAGGGCTCCTCTATGGATCATTAGCCAGCTTAAAGAGCCAGCGCTCCGCCGCCGCGTGGAGAGACTCTGCAGAAAAGGTCACAACTTCTGCAGCTCTGGATGAATTCTCCGCCAGCGTGTGCGAGTCAGTTTGCTTTATTTATCTGGACAGTTAGGAGACTCGGGCCCAGAGATAATGGGCTAATAAAGCCAAATGATCTAGAACAAAACACACAGACCCTCATATGGAACAATTTCCACTTAAAGAAGGCTGCTCGAGACCACCATCCCTCATTTCCCTTTTTTTCTTAGACTCCCCTTCCATGTTCACGTGAATTAAACATGTATTCGGGGCGAGACAAGTGCAGATAATATCCTTTTTGTGATGTGTCTGCATGCTCATGGTCGCACTGTCTCTCTGTCTCACTCCTGAATCTGCTGCCCGCACTGCTGAATTCACCCGACATGTTGCAAAATAGCAGTAAAATCACTGCTTTGGCTCACGGCCACGGGGGGACCACTTATAGCCCGCCTATGCCACGCGGCGCCATTTCAGTTGATGTACGAGATCATTGAAGGCATCGCGGCTTCAACAGAAACCGTGCCCTAAAGTTGTGCTTGTGCAGCATCTCCGTCAAATTCTGGAATATAGAACTCTTGAAAGTGCCGTCCATGAGCTGTAACACCTTTGTCAAAGGGTGCTACGTTCGGTCGTTAGAGAAACGCCCCATTGCTTCTGCATGTAATACTTTTTTGAAAGAGCAGCTCGATCCTCAGACCTGCAGGGTACCTGGAGTGTCCTTGAGCAAACACTGAACCCCTAATGAGCAGGTTGGCAGCTTGCATGCTAGAATCTGCAATCAGTGTGTGTGTAAAAGCACACGGAGTACCTCTCAAGTGGAAAACAGCCCTATATAGATACAGCCAACCAGTACTCCGAGTACACAACAAAATACCATAGACATTTGCTCTGTTTCACCAATAATACATGAGAGAATCTGAACACGTTCAACCGACAGCCATGTTGCTTTCCAGAAATGTTGACTTGGTTATTTGATTTTTTTATTCTTATTTTTTTTTAAAGCAGTACCAGCCATAAGCAGCAATGCTTTAATGGATGTCCTCAACTCAGGGTTCCAAAACATCCACAAGCCAAATCCGCGATGTCACAGTGTTGCGTTGACTTCTTTTGTAGTCGACGGCCTGAGGTCGCTGCAGATACTCCTTTTTTCCTCCCCACTTTTAATCCCGTAATTTCGTAGGAAAGTTCTGAGACATTTTGTGAACTCCAGTGAGGGCAACGCTCAGCACGTACTGAAGCTCTCGCTATAAACAAAGTCGGGCAACTTTTAACAAATTAGATGATCACTTTCCAATACGCTCGGCTTTGCTGTGGGAAAAATGAGAAGCCGGGAGACGAGGACGTCGCAGGCAAATGGCCGTTTATTACACGAGCATTAGTGCAGCTGAGTCTGTTTGCACGTATATCAGAGGTAGTTTTTACTCCCTCCTTCTGGATAATATTGCTTATTTAACTGTGTTTGTGGAATATGAGCATTTTCTGGATTTCACCAAACTCACTTGCACTCAATGGATGTTATTTATCGTAACGTCTGGAGCTCCTGGCTCGTTGCTTTGGGAATGTTTCGATCTGACCTCGTCTTTTCTCATCACAAGTTTTGTTCTCAGTTGACCTGAGCTGGACACCTTCTCGTGGACTGTGACAATGACCACAGGTGTGTGTTTGCACTTATCTACAAATTGCTGGAGAAACTACAAAAACACCATCTAAGCAGAAATGTCTGCATGGTACAAACTACAATTTAAGTGTCCATCGTCTTTTTCTGGTATATCTATTTTATTTTTGTAGTTTTCGAATGATGATCTCATGCTGGTGTGTTTGTCTGCCTGGTTAAGTGAAGATAAACCAAAGAACTGGTTTTGTTTGAGGAACCAGCGACTGAAACGTACCCACAGAAGCTGACAGTCGGGCGCCGCCCACACAGCTCCGCTTAAAACAGACTTAAAGGAAACTGTCAAGTGCGAGTCAGTCTTATCAAAGCACTGAAGAGAAATGAAAAGAACACAAATAAAAAACCTCAAGGATTAACATCTAACACGGACCATGGATGCTGCAAAAGTCGCCAGCAGGGCTTGGAAGGTGTCTATCAAAGAGCTTATGTTGTGATTTTTGTTGTTGTTTTATGGAAATCGTGGAAAAAGGGAAAGTGGGGGAAGCTGGACGGCTTCATCGGCTCGTCTTAGCGCCCCTTTAATGATGCACTGACTGGCAACGGGTTTCGCCTCCTCCGAGCAGAGGCTTACATCTGCAAAGAGGCTTGTCAGGGCTCAGCGCCACGAGGCTAAATAGCAGGTTTGAAGTCGCAGCGTCTGCAGCTCTTGTTCGGCTGAAACGAGCTGCCAGGGCGTCGCTGCTGTTATCACCGCTAAAATCTCCCGCTGATCTGCAACACGCAGTGATGGCAACTCCTCGTGGCGGTGAAGTGGCACGGCTTTTTTCACAAAACTGTGAAGAACCCATTTTTTGACATATAAATAATCGGCTAAAAATGTAATTATGTGTATAAAAGAGATGTAACTGCATCCACAAAGCATTTACTTAACAGCTGTGATACTTATCTTTATTCCCCCTCCAGTATGTCCAGTGATGTTAAATACCTTTGACAACTTTGCTTCATTTATGATCCATATCTACTGTTTGTCTATTTACTTATAAAACAAACGCGAGGGGAAGAAGTGTGTTGCAAGGCGAGGAGAGACACGATCTGGTCACAGCTGTAAACTGGAGCATCAGATTGGCCAGCAGATCAGCACGGCATCGGAAGGAAGGTGGATAATGTGCTTCCCCGTGGTGGTGGAGGGGGAAAAAAAAGACCAGTCAATTAACTTTCCATCTCCTTCCCACAGTGGTGAGGTTTGGATGCAGTCAGAGGTATCTGATCGCAGATTAAAGAGGCCAAAATGAAGTTCTTACACGGGTTGTCTGGGCTCAGCCTCAAAGGCAGGTTGAGGTAGTTAAGCATGCAGAGGGAGGCCGGAGCCGCCTGTGGAGGCTCTCGCTCGTCCACATCTTTGTGTCCACCTCAGGTTTAGTGAAGACATTTCGCCTCTCATCCAAGAATGAGAATCCAGGTAAGTCAGACGAGAGCTTGGAGCAGCAGCCGCTTCCTGTCAGCGGAGGCTGGAGTGGCCACCTGATTCGGATGCTTCCTTTGAAGGTGTCTAGCCTCGTTCAACTTAAAGTGTGTTGTTTCTAAAAAAGTTCCATTTCAGAAGTTTATTACCTTTCTCCGACTCGCAGTCTCCTCTTTGCAGCAATCCATTGCTGACTTCCCATACTTTTCCCCCAAAGATTTTAGTCAAACTCTTGTATATTATTGCAGCCACAATGGAGCAAACAAGGCTGTGCACTGCAACGTCTCTAAAGGATTGCTCTTAAATGGCAAACAAAGCCGAAATACTGCTTTTTGTTTGTCCAAACAAATAATTCTCAAAGAGGGGCTTTGCATCAGGCACCGAGTGGGCTGGCTGCTGCAACTTTTGTTTCTTTTCCTCTTTTGGGATTTACAGCCAGTTTGGGTTCATCGCTTTGGAAAGTTGCAGAAGACCACCTGAGAAGACCACTTCAAACCCTCCATCTCACAGTAGACAATAAAGTTTATGTATTCAGATGTATACTAAACTCTTCGGTTTATAATATGCTGCGTTCTTTGTTGTGCTTTTTTCTCTATTTTCCACAGGCTTTTGCATGTTGTACTTCAGCACATGTAAGTGCTGTGAAAGTGCAGCTCAGGAAAGTGAAAAAAAAGTCGAGTAAAATGGAAGTCAATTTACTGTTGGTTAAATGAGTGCACGCAACTGAGCAATCTTGGAATAATGACGTGCTATTAAAACACAAGGATTACATAGCCTTGCAAAATTGATGTATCCATTAACAGCTAAATGACTTCAGGTGCATCGTGTTCTTGCTCTGGTTCCATAAGAGGCAAGTGAACAAAGTTTTTTCTCACGCAGTCCACAGATGTTGTCAACCTCTTGCCTGAAGTTTACAGTTCGTAAAAAAACAACGTACAAAATGAAAGGGAAAAATGCTTGTTATAATTTCAACCAGGATTTAAACAGTCAGGGAATGCGCAAAAGCAGGTGCGCTATAGAAAAACAATATAGACAGAGTCTTTGGACATTTATCCATCTAAAGCCCCCAGATATCAGAAGTCTTCATCTTCGATTTTCTGACTCACTTGGACGACAGCAGCACAATGAATCCCCTCATGGAGCCCCGACCATTCTGCAGAGGATGACGTGACCACGGCAGTAATGGGCTGGTGGAGGGTGCGCTTGATGGCGGCATCAAAGACCCACAGCAGAGCCACGGCCCACTCCACACAACAGAAGATGTTTGTACTGTCGGGCAGAAAAATATCTGATGTTTGTCTTCGTCATTGACCACAGCAGAGAGCGATGAACGCTGCTGGAGGACGTGTCCTGTGGAAGCTGCCCCCTGCTCTCTGTGGGTGAGTCCACATTTCTGGGTGAGGGTCCGATGAACTGAAGAGAAGAGGATCCCCCAGCAGTTCGATCTTCAGCATCTGCCGTCAGTAGACCAGCTGCTTCTCAAGGTTGAGCCTGTCTCTCATCACAGCACAGCCCTGTGGCCATCAGACCAGCAGACACTTATTCTATCCATTACTTCGGTAACAGCGAGGGGTGTAACGGTATGTGTATTTGTCCCGTACCGTCACGTCACCGGAACCGCTCGGAGATCACTCCCCCGCCCAGCAACCCCCCGCTACCCCCGCCCCCCCGCCCGGGAGATCGTTCAACCCGACATCGCGCCGGGAGCCCCCCAACCAAAACTCACTTCCCACGGCCCTGAGCATTCATTGAAGATGCTTGAGCTGCGACAGCGCATCAGTCAGTCTGTGCTCGCTGCCGTTTGCCTTTGATTTTTGTAGGCTGGAGGAACTAAAACACTTATTTTGTAGTATTTGCAAGAGATTTCCAGTTTTGGTACAATTTTAATATTTGAGAGCAAAAGTGTTTGTTTCCTTATAATGAAGTTACCAAAGTTGCCAGTTGCTCACTGCGACCTCAGTCTCGCCCTGCAAGAAATTGTGTCTTTTCTTTTCTTATTTTTTATTCGATTCATTAAAAAAAAACATCTTTTATAGCAGGAGATTGTTTTAAGTTTCAAGCCAATTGAGGTCTGTTCAAAATAACTGAAGAAAGATTAGTCTTAAACCAAACCCAACCGTGACCTTCACAGCGAGGTGCGTACGGAGCCGTGACCTTGGTGAACCGTGAACAACAGAAATAGCAAATGGCATCATGACTCTATGTGAGGGGTCCGGCTCCCCTCCCTTCTCTCCACCACACGCCACACCTCAAACACTCGGCGACCAGCTACTAAAACCCTACAACACATTAATAGTCACTTCCTTTTTCTTGAACCGTCCCCTTTAGTTTCAGGTACATTAGGTAGAAAGTTTCTTGTGCAATCTTGGCAAACCCCCGAAACACTTTTATTACCTTCATTGGAGAAGGTAATAAAACGGGCCGCCATGCCGACGTGCCATTTATACACTGATATGTTTTGGCCTTTAGACTTTCTTTACTAAAGTTGTGTTGTGGATTTTCTGCAAGGCTTGCAGATGCCTCGCCGTGCATCAAACCTGCTTTATGAGAAACAGAGGGTTTGGCAGAGAAGGAGCTGACGGTGTCGAGCGAGAAAACGGGCCGCTTGCTAAGCAGAGATCTTCTTATGAGAGCTCTCACTCGTACGACTTTCTTGTTTCATTACCTGGAGCTACAGTCGCACCTCGCAAGGTCATCGTCTCGTCTCCATAGCGAGGTAACGCCTCACTGCCTCAACAAAAGTTAAGCCTTGGCATGACTCGCTGCATGTCTGAACATCAGCTCGATCAGGCCGGCGTAGCTGGAAGGCAGCCGCCCTTTGCACACTGCTGATTGACGGCAGAGCGGATGAGAGTTGAGTGTCAGTGCAGCAGTAGGGGGTGTAAAGAGAGAGAGAGTGACGCCAGGAATTTGTGATCTTTCCAGTTTCTATTTCAAAGGGTTGTTATTGGCACTGCTCAAGGTCAGGGACCCTGTTATACAGAGACTTTGAAGTCAGGAGGCGGGAGGAAGGCAGGCAGCGGAGAAGAGAAAGGTAAAGAAGCAGATATGCCTGGAAATACATTAAGAGTCTTGGCCTGTAATGAGTTAGAAATCCACCAACATGATGATTTAAAAAGCTGCCTTTTGAAGAGACGCTGCTGAGGAACTGGCAGACGCTGCTTAGGCTCATCTGTGTCTCATCTGCCTTCATTAGAGTGGCACCGCTCGGGTGAAATGTGACCTTTTTCATTCCCATTTTGGCCGCTCACACATGCATCGCTCGTAACATTGCATGCGACTTTAACATCACTCCAGACCAATTTTCCTCCACGATCCTCCTGCACTCGCCCGAGTCGCCCCGCGAATACAGATATGGACGACAGCTGTGATGAAGGTAGTCTTTGCAGGGACAGCGAGGTGTCAGAGCGCATAAGTATTCGCTGCGGTATTTCCGTTCATGCAAAACTTGAGAGGGCGCGTCACTATATTTGAAAGCATATAGGAAGCAGCGGCCGGGCCGGGCCGGAGGCTGAAGGACAAGGTCGGTCACGACGGAGACGTAAACACAATCCAATCATGTCAGATAAATAGGACACGTGTGGTTGATGTTGGATGTCCTGCTCCCGCACTGAGGCCATGTTTGTCCAGTTCTTGCGCGACTGGAATGGAAAGCAGTGTTTGAGTGAGGAACTTCTACACTCAAACATATTTGTCCACTTCTTCAGAAGAAGGCTGCTTTGATCGGGACATCCCAATTGATTACAATCACCATGGATACAGGAAGAACCCTGTTTGCTCACGCATGGAATCGCCTTGTTCCCAATGTTTCACTAACCACAATATGGAGCTTAACACCAATACCAATATTGACTGACTGTAAATATAGCCAATGTTTGTAGTCTGGTGTTGAGTACTGTGTGGCTGAATTACAATTAAAATCAGGATAAATATTTTAGCAATGAAGTTGTTGAAGTGTGCAACACGCTCTTTACACTGCTTTCAACTGAACGTCAACCGATGTTCAATATCATTCTTCCACTTGTCTGCAATCTTAGTCTATTCAAGTACAAACACGTGACACTATTGATAAAGGCTTGTGTGAAGCCCAACATGAAGCAAAGCCAACAATCCCAGTGTTGAGGCGGATTGGTGATGGTTGAGGTTCTCACATGATGTTTTTATATTACAAGTCAATCCTGCTCCACAGCAGTTTGTTTGAGGGGGGAAATATATATAAAAGAATACTCTCGACACCATACAATGGTCGTGACTTATTGATCATCGGTGCAGCAGCTTCAGGCTGAACATCTTGGCAGCATCACAGAGTAGATCATCAACTCCATGGTTTTTTAAACTTCTGTGGGATTTGCGGTGAGAGAGACAGAGAGCTCATGAATCTTTGGTGGCTGCAGCCTCCTTCTTGGATTCAGTTTGAATTTTGGGGTTTCATGTCATTTGGGGGAATTATTTTGTTCTTTTCAAACAAAGGCACGCACTGTCACACACAATTCATAATGTAACACAAAAACCCTCCATCTCTGACCGTTGCATTGCATCAATGTTGTTCAAAGATATAGAAGAATGTTGTTTTTATACTTTCTATCTTTATTTGAATAAATGCTGGAGGCTCATCCTCAGCGCGTGTTGGGGTGATGTTGATTGCGATTTCCAAGAAAGAGTGAGCCTGTAAATGTAAACAATACAGTCCACACTGCCAGCTGATATTTTCAAAGTGCTTTTATGAAACACTGGACCTCCTCTTGAGGACAGCAGGGCCATTCTGGATGCAATTCACACATTTCCAAAAAATGCTCCCCGGTGTGTCATTGAATTGGAAAGAACTCGATTGAAAAGTAGGATGAAAGGACATGTGACTGAGATTAGAACAGGAGCCATTTATATTCAAAGGCACCATCACAGTATATGTTCTTCTCTCACATGGAGCAATTATTTGAATTGCTGATTAATACTAATAACTTTTAACTAACTAATTCATTCATTCGTTTTTGGTCAGAACAGGAGGTAAAGGACTAGCTAAAACAGCGCCCCTCCCTCCAAAATGTCCAATATCACTCAAATATCTAATATCTAACAAGCCAAAAGACCCTCATTACCTCACGTTCCCCTGCAACTCAACAGCTACAACAAAGTTCAGACCAGGTGAAACTCCCCAACTTTACAACCGTGCCAAGTGAATTTGTCCACTAAAGTCCCCTCAGTCCCAAGGGCCCACACTCACAGTCCTCACAACGATGGAAGGACAAGCGTTTATACACACACACACACGCGCACGCACATGCACACACACAATGTCTCAAGTGAATGGGAGTTGACTGGTGGCTGATTTGTGTACAAACGCTCCACTAGGCCTGTCTGGCTAACTTATTGGAAGGATAATGAATGGAGCACAATCAGCGGAACCAGAAAAAAAAACGACACAAAAAAACACGGAATCCTTCCATGTGTGAGGTGAGTTGGAGGTCTACTGTGCTTGATTTTCAGACAGTTACATTTCTATTCATTGAAGGAAAACCTGGAGCCTGTTGACTGGTTTCATGGAAGCAGTGATGAGCTGCATGTCACACATCACATCAGTGTCAGCAGACTCTGAGGTTTGTGATTCTGAGGGATTGTTGTTGCTAATGCAGATAAAACGGATGAAGCCCCAAGCTGATTTAAGACCTTTCTCACTTCTGCAGCACTTTTGATGAGAGCAGGGTTTGACTTTTCTGGTAATGAACCAGCTTGTTTTTGCTGAATCGCGGAATACGGATGATTAAACGCAGCAGAGGTGAAGTTGAGGAGCGAGCAAAATAATGCTGCTTCAAAGAAATAATTTGTGCAGATCTAATAGAGATGGCCTTTTTATTTATTTTTTCATGTAGTATTTTGTACACAGAAAGAAGAGCAGCGTGGCTCACTGAGGAGATACACAGCCGGCTGGAACTCGGTCGCAGAGCCGCCACAAGTTCACTGTCAGTCAATGAGATGAAAATTGAATTTGTCACGCTCCTGATTTTGGTGACAGTGACTGATGTGACAAAATACTCCTAAAGCTAAACATGTCATAAACAGAAAAGAAGGAAAGAATAAAGAAAGTGCACTGGTTCCAGCCATATTCCACACGTCCCCCATGGTGCCGCCAGCAGACGTGCGGTCGGTGGGTTTGACACCTTTAAACCTTTGACAGACAGATCGGAAATCTGATGTCAATAATCCTCTAATCTTTACTCATCAACTGGTGGTTTAGAATCTTATTTTATACTTACATATATATGAAAGGCATTCCCATCATGCTCTACTGACGAGGCCTCCATAGGCCGCACAGCCAGCACCTAAAGGACACCCAGAGGGTGTGGCCTCCACCACAGGCCTGTGCACAGGTGAACCTCATCTCATCAATGATTGGAGTTTGACTGAGAAGCTTTTAGTTTCTGTGGGTTTTTTTGCTTTCTGATCATAGACGTATCCATACGTTTCCAGTCATTCATTATTGGGGTTAAGATGCATTTTCTGGTTCTTGAAACACTGGGAATAACCTGTTTTACAGCAAACAGGGTTAATCCTGTATACATAGTCATTGTAAGTAATATGGTTCCTGGACTCCGAAGACCAAGATTCCTTGCCAATAGAACATGTGCAGAATACTAATTCATCTGATGTGGAGATCCTGATAGGAGGAGGTATGATCAAATATTCACCTTAGAGAAGAAGGAACCTCCGGGGAAGATGAGGGTTTTTAAAAAACAGAATATGAGCATATTCTGCTTATTCTAAAGTGTTATCGATGTTAAAATGGCCACGCACAACCGTGTTATTGCTAATATCCCACTTAGAAATGGCTTATTGACTGCATGGAAACGTAGCCATTGTTTTATCTAAAGGGAGCCGCGACCATCATGACATGTAGACCCTAATGAGCCACAATTGTTCTCTTATACTAAAATATGTTGTTACAAACACATAAGATATTTTTATTGCTTTAAAAATCCTTTGTGTTTAGTACATATTTTTACCTACCGGGGCCGCCATTATTTAACGTGTGCAATGCCTTCTGGGAGTGACGACCTAAAAGGGTTGCACTCGGGAGAAGGCGGGACACATCAAAATCACTCAAAATGTGGGGTGTCCAGCATAATCCCGGACGGAGTTTAACCCGCTGTCGCCTCGGGTTCAAAGTGAAAAGGCCTGAACAGATGTCATTTTTCTCACTGTAGCGTCACAACTGTGGTACCGGCGTATTGACAGAACTGAGCAGAGCAACCATGTGATGTCACTACCCAGACTGCATTGCGACGCAAACAACAATTGGTTCGTCCACATTTGGACAGTGCATGCATGCACCAACTCCACTGAGAAGCTAAAAGTTCAAAGACATAGTGATTGTGAGGGACGAGAGAGGAGGACAGATAAGAGAAATGACATGTATTTGTGTGTTTAGCTGCTGGGCTCCTCTGAGATGAGGAGGCTCTTTTCAAAGGAGCGCTGCCCGAAGAAAGCTGCAACCAGATAAGTCGGGCCGCGAGTCTGCTGGGAACCTCCCCCTTAAAGTGCTGCCTTCCTTTATGGATGTTTACAATGGAGCGACAAGGAGGCTGTTACAAAGTTTCACCATCTCAGACCAATCTTTTCCACCTCTGCTCTCAGAGGGGAAGAGCGCTTTATTTCGCTTGATTGGAGACGTAATGAAGAATGAAGAAGTCGGGGCGCGCCGGAGATAGTCGGGAGGAAAGCTGATGTACAGCTGTGCTTAAAAGCCTCTGAAGCGCAGAGCGCTGACCAAAGACTTCCCCTTTAGTGTTTATACTGCAAGAAGAAAAAAGCAGGAGCAAAACGAGGAGCTGAGCAGCTCCTTGCTTCTAAAGGGAGTAATACATCCTACAAAAAAACCCCCCCAAACCATATTTTGATCCTGCAACAAACTCGGACCACAAAAATCAAGTTGCACATGTGTGGTCTTGTCGGCAGGGCTGAGTGTCAGTACTCAGCGACGTTCAGGTATCGACCCAAACAACCCAGTACCAAGTAGTATCGAAACTGCGCCTGTGAAAGGATACCTGCAATCGCTTGTATTTGTACCCAGACTGTTTCTCCAGTCATTGGTGTTGCCAGTTTGTGCTCCAACTCCCATTTAACAGCAAAAAAGATCATACAAACATCTTGAAAGTGATGCTGTGCGATTAAACGATCTCTGCTGCAACATGACTTGATGTTGAAAAAAAGGCTAATAAATCACAACGCGTGACAGTGCGGCGCGACGGGAGCTAATAACCACACCATCCACCTTCCTTTGATCGTAGCCGCGGCGACATCGGCGGCGTGTAAATCTCTTCCACTGGTTCAGGTTGAAAGCGGGCCGGCAGCGCACGTCTCCACGGCGCACGCCAGCTGCCCTTCGTTTTCTGCTCTCAGCGCCGATGCTTCTTCGCTAAGGTCCGTCAGCCTCTCAGGAGCTCGCCGCCCGCGGCCCCTCGAGACAGCCATTAATGGCATCGTGCGCAGGAAGCAACCTTCTCGCAGCAGCATCTGATCTGAGTGGAAGCTTTGGAGACGAGGCAGGATGGAATTCTGCTGTGATTGAATTTTCCTCCGTGGGCTGGAGATGAATCTGACCAGCAGCTCCAGTGACGCTCGCTCTCACAGGCAGAAGACGCAGTAAGAAACCTTACGGAAAAGTACACTGTAAAAAACCGTAAAGTGTAAGACACTATCGGACCATAACCACTTCATTTGTCTCATCATATCATTAAACAAATATCTGTGTTTAAATCTTGGGAATTTACGGTTTGGTTGCAGTGAGACGGCTGTGCTTTTTTAATTTGTTGTGTGTGTGTGTGTGCGTGTGTATGTGTGTGTGTGCAGCTGGCATGATTTAACCAGTGCTGACTTGGTGTTGCGGCAGTCAGACTTATTCTCTGTGATCAGACTTTATCAGAAGTGGCTGCTGGTAATTTCACACCCTGTAAACAGGAAAAAGGAGCCACAGAACGGAGCTCACCTGAGGGTCTTTCCCTCCCACCGAGCCTGGAAGAAATACATGCTCTCACTTCACATGTTCACACACACACACACACATTGTGTAACGTTTAATAACTACACTACACTACACATTTACTGGATATCCAACGTGATTTTTGGGTGATATTTATTTTGAAAAGACTCAAATAAATAACTTTAATCACAATAATTGCCATGTTGATCAGTTTATCTCTGTATGTTTTGTGGTGTTGCTGTTTGCTGTCGGTTTCCTGTCAAGGACGCAGTGAGCTTGTTTACGCCACATTGTTCAATGATTCATGGCACGACGCTCCTGATCGGCTGTGCTTTGGCAGAAAGACAGTTCATCACCACCAAATGCACAAATCACTATTGTTTGCCTCATTTTGGGAGATTTCGGGTCCATCCCAACTCGCCGCCTCCTCGGCACTTCCTCTCTTGAACCAGACGTTGACCTCAGAGCTCCATCTTGAAGGACGTCCCAATTCCTTGAAGGAGGAAGGAGGCGGAAGGAGTTCGCCGCGATGCGAGAGAAGACGCGTCGCAGCGGTCTTCTTCCACTTCCTTCAAAATAGTACCGGGTGAGTGCAAGGTCCGACTTTTTCACGGCCAAGAATTGGTGATACAAATGTTTGACTCTTCTGAACGCATGTTGTTTTTTGGAGCCAAACTCTTCATCCGTGTGACTCCAGCAACTAGAAGGAACTACTTTCTGCAGCAGAGAAACCGGGCTGGAACTCGGCTCACGGGACGCAGTGGAGGAAAAGTCACTGCTGATGAAGCTCACTGATGGTGAGGAGCTCATACAACTGGAGAAAAGACGGTTATCTCCCTTGATGACATCACAAAGGGAAGCATCTCAGACTCGCCCGTTTCAACACTCATTCACCAAAAAGTGGAGCAAGCAAATGAGGGAGGGGACGCAATTCTTTCACTTTTGTATAATATGGGACCTTTAAAAGGATGCGCTGAGACAACATGTATGTTTTTTGTGGGCGGGGCTAAGACAAAGAGGAGGAGGTGAGGAGAGGAATCATTTTATTATCTTACTTATATGATGTATTTTTCCAGCGTTTTATCAGAAAATAGGAAACACGGTTATTTTTGTGAGTCTGCAAATTCAGCCGTGTGAGGCAATCACGTACCTGTCTCAGTCGCGAGAATTATTTTACGCAGTAAATTGATTCAGCACCACAAAACAACAGCAAAGAGAGGGAGAGTGAAAAAAAAACCACACTGCAATAATGTTGACATGCTTTTCACCATTCTGCAAAACAGTTTGGAACAAGCGAGCTGTCTGCAGGCGTGACAGGCAGAACAACTTAACTCTGAAAATACAGTTATACATCAGAGACTTCACACACCCCCAAAACAAATCACTGCTTCTTCAAAGTGTGAAACCCACTTCAGAGAGAAACAAAAAAAAGGAGGCTCCAAACAAGAAAATGCAATGGATGAAACATGACAGATGACAAAAAAGTGTGAAGGGAAAAA
>CAESWR010001016.1:86847-109998 GCA_903171835.1 Mullus surmuletus
ACACACACACACACACACACACACACACACACACACAGCACCACCCCACTTACGCAAAACCCACTTTGTGTGCAGATTTATAGAACCCATGATTTTCTTATTTATGAGAAACATTATTCACTGTGTGTGCGCGTCCTCAATTTATACCCATGAATTTTATATCTCCGAGTGAATTGATTAACACCTGCATTTTGTCACATTGATTTTTTTCCCCCTGCGTCGATGTGTGCTTTGTTAAAAATAACTTCCTACAACAAACAGCAGAGGGAATCTGAAATTGGATTGAATTCCAAGGCCATTTTCTGTTTTCATATTTTATTTGTAAGTAATTCTGCACCATTGAAAGTGTGCTGGAATATAAATCTAAGACGGGTCGTGATGTTGAGAACTGAGATAAAGACGTGAATCTTGAGTTTTGAGCAACTGACTGTTGCTGACTGCACCCTCACCTCAATTGAGAGCACTTTGCAACTTATTTTTCAATATTGTTATCTATAGATTTTGATGTTATTCCCCTAACACTTGTTGTGAGAGTGATAGATATACGTAGATATACCTAGAGATCCTTTTTCTCACTTCCTGTTTAGGTGCTAAGGCTTCTGACTTCCATGCACTGACCTTTGTGCAACCTTCCTGTTGCTATGGAGACTCAAACTAAAGTGTCAGCTCACTTTTTCCTCCCATGATGCCAAGCTTAACCAAAGATCCTTCTCTTTCATCAGGTGACAAAACGAGGCGTTGTGGGACTCTGGCTTTTCATTCTGCTTTTGATTGACACCACAAAAGACAGTGTAGTATGTTTTTTTTTTTGTATTTGCAAAATCTGCACGAAATTTGACGGCGACGTTGATTGTCTGATCTGAAAGCGTCAGTACCTGCACTGACAGTTTCAACAAAACATCTGAAACAAAGTCGCATTCAGACCTTTTGAAAGTTATTGAACTGAATTATATTGATTTGCTCAAAACTCCACTTAAAAATGCAGCAGCGACTTTTCAAAAGTATTTCTTCAAGGGCTCAAACTACACTGGATTGATTAAATGAACATCTGTGTTTTTGTCATTAAAACTAAAAGAAAATAATCGGAATATTTTGCTGCAAAGGAGGATATTCTTCCAAGTGCCAACAGAGCAGCAGATTACACGTCAACGTTTCCTCCTCCTGATCTGTTTCCATGTGCTGAGTCCCGAAAAACCAACCAATCCATCAATGTTCAATGTGGTCCGGCTGCCAAATGCCACGTGTTAAACAACGCAGCCACCGGTTGGTGGGTGGGGGGGGGCACTAATCATCATTACGGCAAACAGCCTGAGTCAGAGGTGCAGCAACAGCCTGGTGGTGAACAATTCATCATAGACTTTTCAAAAAATCAACTTCAGACGCACGTCGTTCATCGTCATTCGATAATGAGCCGTAGATCACGACGGTGGAGGCAGAGAGGAGAGCGCTGCTGAAGGTGAAGCTCGTCCTGGACAACGAGTCCCACCTGCTCCATGACGTGCTGGTCCAACACAGGAGCTCTTTCAGTGACAGACTGAAGGCACCACAGAGCGACACAGGAAGTCGTTCCTGCCTGCGGCCATCAAACTCCATCAACTCCTCACTCTGATCTTATATTTCTATACTGGTTTTTATTTGGACACTGGAGATGGAGATGTTGCAACAAAAAGCAATTTCCTCTTTGGGATTAATAAAGGAATTCTGATTCTGATATAGAATCATCAGACACAAACACACACACACACACACACACACACACAGACACAAATACACACGCAGACACACACACACGCGTGCGCGGCACCTGTGGTCAGAGAGCATTTTGGCATGATAGCGGCTCAGAAATCCCCAGTGACCACGCAGACCTCTGAGACCAGCTCCTCTGATACTGGTCTTGATGGAACCAACCGTTTGTACAAACTACGGAATATTGTGGTGCAACATCTCACGTTAGCTGTTTAATTACCACAAGACGTCTGGTTTGCTCCGACGTCTCTCCGCCTCTCCGTCTCTCCACCTCTCCTTCTCTCCGCCTCTCCGTCTCTCCGCCTCTCCGCCTCTCCGTCTCTCCGCCTCTCCGGCTGACGGAGGCCGACGGAGGCTGATGACGGCTGATGACGGCGTTGTGCACTTCAGTACACGCTTCATCCAACCATCACCAATCCAATTAGTTTTTCCCATAGAATAATATAAGCCAGTGGGTCTTTAAGAAGGACTGTATTGATTATTTTAGTCACATGATAATTATCATCAAATGACCTCCAAATCTTTGTTTGACCTTTGAAATAAATGAGCCAATCAATGTGTGTAAACACAAAGAAATACGTCCTCACCAAAAACATGGGTCGGCTTTGGCTGAGGATTATAAAATCACACAAGCTCTAATAGTCAAAATGGTGTGAAGTGGAACAACAGTCTGACGGGATGAAGGATTGTGGATAAATTCAGACGCACCGTCCTTCGAAGAAGACAGACGAAGCAGTTTTGCCACAGTCGCTGATTACAAATAAGAGAGCGAGCCGAGTCGAAGCGAGCGGCGCCGAGCGGAGACTTGATGAGTTAAGTGACGACTCGCTTGTGCGTGACGGGCAAATGTGTCTTATTTTATTCCTGCACATTCAAAGAATAAATTAAGGCTTTAATGGGAAGAGGCGTTCCCTGACCTTCCTCTGCAGCCTCCTTTGTCTTTGCCGCCGTCCTTCAAGAAAAGTTCCACCATGTTGCTGCGTTCGCCGGCGCACGGTTTTTCCACAGCAGGGAAAGCAGGGCGGTGTTACATAATCAGTAATATGGGACCGCTGTCCTGGATTTGTTATTATGGGATGTTATTTAGTGGATTCAGCACTCAGGTGGAGTTGATAAAGGGGAGCTGAGTTTGCCATTTCCCAAATTATCGACCACAGTGTTTCCCAAACTGCGGTTCTGCAACTCACCGGGGACCCCGATCGCTTCTCGGAGCGTTACCATAACAATGAACCCCCCCCCCCCCCACCCCCCGCACCCCCCCCCCCACCCCCAATCTGGTCCAATGAAAGCAAAGCCGATTCAGCACATTCATCATATTTCTAGGCCATCGTCATCAGTCCGAGGCTCCGGCGGTGGAAGGAGGCCGAGCACTCGCTGACGGTTCTGGGGTTTTTCTACTCTTTTGCATAAAAGGATGCATTAAAAAAACACCTCCACATCCGTCCTTACCTTCACCTTTATTCTCAGTCAGGCTCATCCGGCTCTGCCTCCTTTATCTGCAGGTCGGTTACAGAGGACTGACATCATTAATTCCTTCATTTTTTGCTCTGTTGCTGATATCGTTTGCCTTTGAAACACAAACTCTCTGACTGCTGTGGATTTTTCTGGTGCTGTCGTCCATCTCTCCTTCACCTCACCGTTCTGTCGGGAGTCTCAGAGACAAACAGGAGGACTTTGAAGGACGTGGTCCTCTGGTTGTGGCATTTGCTAACTTTTGGATGAAGATTGTGTCATTTGTGACGTTTAATTCAAAAAGTAAGACTCATTAAAAGGATTCATTACACACATCGGGAAATATGACAAGACTTGTTATAATTAGGACAAAGCTGACCCAATCTGCTAAGATTTCCTGAGCCTTTGCCACAAAAGGTGACTGCGAAGTCATGTGTGTCAAAAATAAAATCTCATAAAAGGTCGACATTTTATAACCTTCATTGGACGTAAAATCAAATTCCACGAGACGCGAAGCAGCGAAGCAGCGAAGCAGCGAAGCAGCGAAGCTCTCAGCCGATCGCTGCGGTTCTTGTCAGTCCGCCGTTAGAGGAGCGTCCAGCGAGGCCACACATCAGGATAATGGGGCTGTTTCTGTCCCGACTTCCTCCTTCCCGACCGAGGACAGATGATCGTCTGACTCCTGTTGATATTGTCTCCAATAATTGGCTCCACACACACACACACACACACACACACACACACACACACACACACACACTAACACCATCACACCTGTTCAATGCCTGATTGTTGATCTTCATGTGTGATCTCTGACTGATAAAACATTTAGAAAACCTTGGGTGTGGAAGTGGTCCTGAGTCTGCAGAGTAAAAGCCTGAAACGTTGGGTTGATTATCTAAATAAAGTGCTGACGTCTGTGTGACGTCTCCGCTTCGCGTCTGTTCCGCGTGTGGTGGAAGGTTCCGCTAAGTGTTAGAGCGATATGGAGCCTCCTCTAATCTCTGATCTCTGATCTCTGAGATCGTCCACACAAAGTTCTGGAAAACAATAAAAACCAACGATGATGTGTTCTTTCTAGGCCCCCAGTTCGACTCCACCAAGCTTTAGGAGAGCCCCCCCCCCAACCCCCGTTTTTATCATCCTGCCGACAAAGACGAACCAACAGATGCAGGAGAGAGAGAGAGAGAGCCCGAGCGCTCTGAATGTTTATCTGCGTACGTCTCCTCACTCCTCAGAGTGTTGCTCCAGATATGACAGAGCAGCACGACGCCTCATTTGCAGAGTCTCAACACTCCGCCGCCGCTCTTCCTGCTCGGCCTGAATCGCCACATGGCGTGCGTCTCTGAGCTCCCGTCCGACTGAGCCAACAAGAGAAAAGTGTTCGCTCAGACGATTTAAACGGAGATGTCGGCAGGCTTTAACTGGGAGTGAGTCGGGCTTCATCTCTCTGAGCTGCAGGTTTCACACAAAGCTCGCTCCGAATCCGTCCGCTCAGGAGGACGAAGACGCCTGCCTTTGTTTGGAAAATGTTTCTTTGGGCACTTCAGACCTACAAACACGACACGGCAGCTAGAGAGGACGGGCTTCACCTCTGGCCTTTCAGCACGTCGGATGATGACATAGAGTAGATGAAACAGTGCATTCTGGGAAATTTAAGTTCTAGCAGCAACAGCACATTAAAAAGTCCAGACAGAAAAGCAGAAGAAATAAATCTAGGTGATCAAAAATATAAGAGATATAAAATACACCACACGAGCATTGAAACATGTAAATGTTGTGTCATTAAGTGTGTAGGTCTGACCACTATAACTGCACTGGCACTGGGGAGAATAGGAAATGATAGAATAGAATAGAATAGAATAGAATAGCACTTTATTGTCCCACGATGGTGATCTGATGGTGTCCCCGCAGATACATACAGAAAAGTGTGGACAAAAGAGTCATGTACGAGAGGAGCAATAAACAGTGAGAAAGGGGTCGTAGGAAATGCAGGTCGTTAGTATAAGAAATAAATAAGACAAATATCCAAATACTGTAATGTACATTATTGGACACGGGAACTCGGCTCACGGGACGCAGTGGAGGAAAAGTCACTGCTGAAGAAGCTCACTGATGGTGAGGAGCTCAAACACCTTCATGAAGAAAAACACCAACTAGCCCTTTAAATTTGTAGAGCTGACGCTCGGCTCGGCCGGGACTTTTTAAGCTTTTGTTGCAACAGCAAAGCAAACTAAAGTGGAGCAGCTGTGTTTGGGCCAGATCAATAAAGACCCAATGAAAAGAGAAGAATCAGCTCTTTTTTTATTACCAATTTATTGATTTATTTTAATAGCAAGCTTTGGTTTTCCACAGAAGACAAACACGCCGAGTCTCTGATCAGCAGCAGTCGACGCGTGCGGTCAGAGAGCTGCTTTAACAAACACCATCATCTGAATCATCTCACACACAGACACACACACACACACACACACACACACTATCAATTTTAAGTGCTACTTCTTCCATTAAGAACACTTAGAAAATCGTGGATATTAAAGTGCGCCGTTAAAAGGACTGATTGATATGATGTTTAACGAGGGAAGTGATGGATCAAGTGATGAAGTGAGAATCATCTCCTCGGCTTTTGTTGCGTTGTTCTTTCTCTGCAGCTGCGACTCTTAGATAATAATTACAATATTATGATCAAATAATAAAACAAACATTAGCAAACAGTTCCCTTCTTTTCCCAGAAGTGTTTTAATTGGCTCATTTTTGTCTCGAAAAGGGAGCTTCTTCCCAAATAGTTTTTATTATTTTTGTTGCTTTCATCAGTGTCAGGGATCAGAAATAATTAAAGAGTCTCCCTTTGATTTCATCTTGGAAAAAGAACAGCCCCCCCCCCCTCCCTGATGCTGGCTCCTCCCACAAACACTAAAGTTGGATGTGACACAGCAGCTCTGATGTGTGAATATGTGTGAGTCACATGTCTTCTTCTTCTCCTTCTTCTCCTTCTTCTTCTTTTTTTAATCAGTGTGTTTACGGTGAGATTTAGGTCACATGGGAATTTGAAACAGAAATGATTGTTGAAGTTGAAATGTTGCAATGATTGTGAGAGAGATTAAATGCTCTCATACACACACACGTGGTATCAGACCCCTCTGACCTCTGACCTCTGACCTCTCTCTCTCTCTCAGCCAGTGGAGGCAGACGTCCATCCAATGTTTCACTTGTTACATTTACAAACATTTTGACTTTATTTCAGCTTCCACAGTCGACTGATCTTCTTCACAGCTCGGATTCCAAACATGCTTCAGGAGTTCCGCTAACAACCTTGTTGGTGTGAAAGCAGAGAGAACAACTGAAAAAAGGTCAGAAAGGTCGTTGTTTGTGTCGACAGCACCTCTGTCTTCACCAGCGACTCCCACCTTCAGCCAGTCAGAACCCATTAGAAAGAGGGTCTCGTCAGTGCTGAGAGTTGAACACAATAACGGAGATAAGTGAGTTTTTCACAGCTGGGGGCCGTTGGCCGACGAGCCGCTCGCGTCCACACGCCCAAGCTTTGAGCCCCGAGCCGCAACTCAACCGAACTGCCTCGTGCTCTGGTTTCTCATTTCTTATGCTGTCTGTTTTTTCTACATAAATATATTAATATTGGCAATCTCATCACCTGGTGAGCTTTAGACTGAAAATTAATAGAGTTAAAGATAAAGTTATTGATGAGCCTTTTTCAAAATTGGCTGCTACAGATTTGAAAATTGAGACAATAATTGACGTTGTTTCTTTTATTTTGTGGCTGCCTCACGTGTGTCGCTCCTGCTCTCCTCTGTAAAGGAATTCAACTCTTCTTCTGTGTTGAAGGCATTTTTAAAAACACAAAACATTCACACTCACAAAAAAAGGAGACCAACAGATTAGAGGCACGAATTCTGTCACTTCTCCAAGCAGCAGAACGAAGCACGAGGCTTCGCGTGCCGCCGCCTCAGTCCGTCCCCCCAGATTAGGATTTTAATGGCTAATCCCACTTTACAAAGCAGACCTGATGGCATGCCGGAGTGGAGTCAATGCAAATGAAATCAGGCGTCGATGACCGTGGACGAGAGATGCAGATATTCACAGATTCACGGAGCATGTTGCTGCTGAACACACTGAGACGGAGATACAGTGGGCGCTCAGTATTTCTGGTCTCACTTCCTGTGCAGGTTTGGGGAAGCAGTTATAAAGCTACACTCAGCACGCGCACTTCAGAGAGGAACAATGTGATTCACGATTCGCCGACATCGCAGCCCTCAAACTCAGCCCTCAAACTCAGCCCTCAAACTCAGCCCTCAGGTGGCTTTTCAATTTGCACAAGCAATATTTGATGGGAAAAAAATCACTCCCATCAACTGAAGGGAAAACGCTGAAAATCTAGAGGGAAACCTGAACTTCAAATACTTGTATACTTGCTTGTATTTTTGTGGGATGTTCCTTAAAAACTTCCTCCATCGACCCTTAGAACGAAAAACGTCTCCTCCCTAAAAACTGCTGGAAAAATATCATTCTTTCAACTTCAGCCTGACATATACTGTATATACTGTATATATATCAAATATTAACCCTCTAAATGCCTGTTTGTTTACTCAACTCCACAGTATTTAAAAGAAAAAAAGAAATGTCAAATAATTTCCATAAAATGCAATCCAAGGAGGATTTAATTATTTTGATGTTTATTTGAGCCTCTGGTGGGTCAATGATTAGCAGTAACATTGAATTTGAGCCATTCTTTTTTTTATCACTTCCCTGGGACCTACCAAAGTAAAAACGCTCCTGTAAGAATAATGCATTCATATTTTTAACAACTTTAAATGAGTCAGTCTTGTTTATCAGCTTCAGCCTGAAAGATACACATCAAATATCAAATATTTTTTAGGGATTTTGAATTGTGACCTCTGAATGGTCAAAAAACATCTGGACCAGGAACTCTTAAGGGTTAAACTGTGGAATAGTTTGATAAGAATGTGGCAAAAAAAAGAGCATGATGGGAACCAAACCAGTTACTTCGCAGCCATCCGATCATTTTAGTGCCAAAGTTTGAGCTCCTTTAGTGAAACACATGTGAGTGGAGTGAGTTCATCTCTCCAGGCCCGAGCGGAAGCTGAGAGAATTCCCAGACTCAGGTATTCACACATACGTTCACACTCCTGGAGCAGCTGTTCAAGGTGCTTAGAAAGGTTTAAAAATACATAATCAAAGTGATTGAACAGACAGGAGTCACAAACTGCCTCAGCACATGGTCATTATTACCATTTCCTGTTACCCACTTCCTGTCACACCTTGGGTTAGCAACCGGGGGGGGGGCGGGGGGCTGGAAAGTAAAGGTGGAAAGGTAGCTAATCCAACGTGCTCCGATACATGTGCGAAATGACACACAGAGGTAATTATCAGTGTTTATTTAAAGTTCTTTTCCTCCAGCATATAAATGCTTCACAAGTAAGCAGTCGTGAAGAGCACACAAACATTTCATGATCCTGCTGCTAGATTTGTGTGTGTGTGTGTGTGTGTGTGTGTGTGTGTGTGTGTGTGTGTGTGCATACATGGACTCAGCTTTAGGCTTTAAAAGCTCATTCAGACTGTGTGTGAGAACCCAATAAAACTGCTCCAGTCATTGTGTTCATTTTGTTGAAAGCTGAAGCACTTAATGTTTGACAGCTCCGACTCCGGCCGGGACATTTATGTAAGAAATATTTTACGGCATCCTATTATATTACAAAAAGGAAATCGTGTTTCCATGCTGCGTTGATGAGCTTCCTCCGCCCTCTCACTGACCAGCTCCGCCCATCAGCCACCGCCACCATCGTCTCAGTGTGGGCGGAAAAACGAGGCGCCACATTTCCTCCGGACGAAGCTGTTCATTGCCACGTTCACCGGGAGCCTGAGCGGCGTTCGGGTCGGCTCGACACGAGGCGTGACCTCACACGGGGCAGCAACAGTGAGGGGAGGAATCAATTGATCCAAGGACAAGGAGCCAAATAACTGCTGTTGTCTTGGGAACAATGGTTTTCAAAACACAGACTGGGAAGGATTTGATTTGCCAGATCAGCTGGTTAACAACAGCTCACAGAAGAACAACAATCTTTCATTAACTTCCAATTGATTGGTTTGCCAAGCGTTCGATAAAGTGGAAAGACTTTTTTCTGGGAAAATCTCCAAGGAGTGTTTATTTTTGTTTTTTTTCAAACCACAAAATAGTTCTTCTCAAATGACACAAAGTCCATTAATACTTCAGTGTTCAATATGTAAAATACTTTCTGCTTGATTGGCAACCTCAAAAACGCTAAATGTTCTTCTGAAAGGGGCTCCGATGGTAAATGTGCTCCAAGCGAGGCCTCATCTGCTCTGCGGACAGATGAACATTAGCAAAACATAAAACACATGATTTACTGACCCATGAAATCGTAAAAATCTAAAAAAAACAACAACATCAACATCCTCTCCTGCTTGACCTTAATAAGGAATCGCAGAGCTTCTTTAGACGCTTCTTTAGAGCGCTGATCTCTGCAGCCCGAGCGCAACTCTCTGCAGGTGGCAGCTGGGAGAGAGCTGGCACTGCCAGTACAGGTTAATACTATACCTGTATACCTGTACAGGTATATAATATACCTGTATAGGGCTCGAGACTTACAGCTCTATAAGTAGTGAGCCCTATACAGGTATATAATATAGGGCTCTATGTCGCGGTTAGGGGTGATTTGGGCCACAGTCCAAGTGGGTATCGTGTGTATTGACGTTGTCCATGCGTTCTCTGGCCTTCGTTAACGTCTTCATAGAACTGCTCTTGTTCTTGTTCTTGCCGTCAGCGATGCTGGGTTGAGGTGCCACTGGTGCCGCTCTGTGCCGGGTCGGGTCGGGACGACACACCAGCTGCGAGCTCATGCACTTTTCTCAAACCAGTTCTTTTTATTTTTAATTCCGCTGATGACCAGGACGGGTCACGGCGCCGCTGGGAGCAGCAACCAGCGGCCCGGCTCGGCCCGCTGTGACGTCAGACCCGCTGACCCACCTGCTGAAAGAATTGGAAACCAGTCCACGCTGCTACTACCTTTTCCCTCCTTGAACACTGCAGGTGAGGACGAGCTCTTTGCAGCCGCCTACGCTTCACCGTTACATAAGCGTGCCTTTGCGCACATACACTGCACATACACACCCATTTCCTGTGTCTAAGGTGTGTGCACGCTGGGGGGGCTCGTTTGGGAGGGAGTGCGAAGGGTCTCTAGGAAATTAATTTCAGCTGAGTCGCACTTGTGGACACACGGTTTCTCCCTTCATGCTCCAGATACACTGAGGGTGTTTGTGTTTGAAGTGAGTGTGTCTGTGATGAGATGAAACGTCATTGATCTCCGTGAGAACATGACGTGTGGTTGTGCGTGTGTGTCATCCCGAGTTTCCTTTTTCTTTTTCTCTTTTTTTTAAGCCAAAGAGTGTGTATGTGTGTGAGAGCGTGTATCAGCAAATGCAGTGAATTCTGTCTTTAGTCTTTCGAGTGTGTGTGTGTGTGTGTGTGTGTGTAGTTATCTTGCCTTAGCAGAGTCGCTGACTTCTGACAGGGAATCGAACTGCCGGCTCATTTCTCACTCTGCTTTGCTGCTCATCACATCATCAAAACTGACAGCTCACATCAGAGCCCGGCTCCCTCTCGCCTCACTCAGCCTCCACGCTGCCTCACAGGCGGGGGGGGGACGACCCCCCCGCTCACACACACACTCTTTATTCACTCCATTATTTCTTGTCCACCAGGAAACGTTGTTTTTTGGCGGGGAGTTGTATGGCCAAAAACTATTTTCTCTCAAAATGGGGCCAAAAATATGCTCCAGACTGGTTGTGTGTTTCGCTTTTTTCCATCAAAAAGCTACATCTTCCATCTATTTTAACTTTGAAATCAATAATGCAATGTCATAAGTAACCAAATAAAAAACAAAAAAGAACATTGTATGTGTGTAATATCCATATGAAAATATCTCCCTCGTCCAGAGACGACGGCGGCGTCGCCATGGCGAGCCGACTAACATTGGCTCGTCAATTTGTCCCTCTGGGCAAATCCAAAGTGTCACCACACGTGTTATTTGTGGAGATTCGGTGGAATGTGAAGCTTCTCTTCCTCTCCTCCATCGTCTCCATAGCAGCCGGGAGTTTTCCGCTCCTCGGGAGACTTGGACACGAGAGCTGATGAGAATTGGCAGCCTGTCAGCGATGGGAGCGAGTGGAGGCGCTTTGAGGGAGGATTGAGTCAAAAGTAGATGTGAAAAGAAAAAATGAAGAAGAAAAAGTCGTCTAATTCTGTTCGTTGTTAGTTTTTGGCTGCATCAGTCTGAACTGGTGATTCCAGTTCTGTATTATCATTTAAATAGTACCATCAATTAATTGAATTAAATGACTACTACTACAACTGATAAATTACTAATAATTACTTTCTCATCTTACCATTTGATTTTGAGTATTATTTATCTATGTCTTTACCATTTCGGAGAAGATCAGACCAGCTGAGGTGGGAAATACTCATTCAAAATGAAAGTATCAGATACTACGTTTACATTCTATGCCTTTTCTTAGCAGAATATCAGCAATAACACGGTTGTGTGCGGCCATGAAAACACCAATAACCCATTAGAATAAGTGGAATAAGATCTTATTCTGGTTTTCAAAAACCCTCCTCCCCCCTGGTTCCTCCTTCTCTGAGGTGAAGATGTGCTGATGTCTCCTCCTATCAGGATCTCACCATCAAAAGGAAGATGAATTAGTGTTGTAGCGGGATAGAAGATCCACAAAAAGGGGAGCGCAAAGTTACGCCAAGCAGGGTTTGTAGCAGACCTTCTCCGTGCGTGGCTGCTTTGGTCGCCATATCACCATTGATTACAATCACCATGGAGACAGGAACACCCTGTTTGCTCACCATGGAAACGACTTATTCACAATGTTTCACTAACCACAACATGGACCTTCACCCCAACATGGACTGAGTGGATTCGTAGTCAGAGTCACTTCAAAGTCTGAGTGAATGTGCAGTTTTGAAGGAGGGAGATGATATCTTTCTGCAGGTGTGTAAATAAAAACATTCGTTCTTTCTACTCAAGTAAAAAAAAAGGGGGGGGCTTTGAAGAATGAAGACTAATTTGTTCCTCGCCTTCTTTCCGTTGTCATACATTGATCCAATTCTTGCATCTTTTTCAGATTTTTGTTTGTTTGTTTGGGTTAGTTTTGATACACAGGAACGGACACGTGGATGGAGAACTGCTTGTGTACATGCAGCTCTCCGAGTGTTGCAGTCATCTGTTTTGTACATTATCAAGCAATTATGATCCAGCGGCCCACCGGGGACATCGTGAGACTGAGCCCCCGCGGGCTTGGAATAAAATCAACAATAAAGTGTAAGCAGGAGCCCGAGGAGCCGCGGTGAAATGGAAAAATAAAGATAGGCGCCTGATGGAGGCGGAGAAACCTGGAGAGGAACAACGGCAACAAGGCGGAGAGACAGACGGCTCAACAGAAAGTGATTGCATCTGGTTTTTTTCCCTTGAAATTACAACCTCCTCATTCACACTTTCCTCCCCTCGACGGGAGCAGAGGAAATGTATTTTTGTTCTTGGAGAAATGAATCATTTCCGTTGGTTTGTCTTAGCCGGGATGAGCCGAGGCCTGATTCATCCGAGATGGGACGTTTACTGAGTGAAACAAGTCAGACTAGAGATTTTATTTTACAGCTGCCTCTACTTTCTCATGGAGCTTTGAGCACAGGCAGCCACACACACACACACACACACACACACACACACACACACACTCTGTAATGAACGTCTCCTTACATGCAAATTCCACCAGCACTGCATGAGAGTGATTGTCTGCACCGTCGCATTATTTCTAAGAAGGAGCTTTAGCAGGGTTAATATTAAAGAATATTATCTGCATTAAAAGTTCATCGTGTCTTGTACATTATTTCTTTAATTCATTTGTCTGAATTTTAAATTACCAGTGTGTCTGCATTTGGACTTTATTTAATGCTGAATCGGTTCTTTGACTCTTTCAAACATTTAAAACGTTTCTTAGTATCATATTGGCTCCACAGTGGTCCCTCTTTGAAATGGACTGTTCTCAAATATTTGCTTGATGAATCGGTATTGATCGACCCTGGAATTAAAAAGGTTGACTTATTAATTGCATTTATCTAATATAAAACAATGTAAATGTAGTGTCAGCAGCACACGTAGGTCTGACCCGGGAAGCCGCGCCGCCTCCAGCCAGTAAATATCTGAAGCAAACCGGTCAAAGCTGCCTCCCGAAAGAAATGACTCTCCAGTTATCGTGGAAAAAATGTTCTTTTCTCTCGGCCAGCTCGCGGCCTCTCATGGCTGTGCTGCTTGTTTATGAATAAACCACGTCCACTCGCTTCCACTCACAAGTTTCCCCCCGGATGACCCTCCGCCTCCCGCTCGGCCGCTGCCTCCGCTTGAAGCCGCGCTGCCTCGGTTGAGTTTGCTCACACACACGGTTATCGTGTGGATGCGTCGCGGCTCCCGGCTCGGAGAGTTCAAAACACTGGTGGGTAAAGAGATGAGAGTCTGGAGGAGCCCACCGTGGCGCCACAAAATCTGCTACATGTGGAAATAAATGGATCACTTTTAAAGCAACACTGCGACTGTTCTGAGCAAATGTTGCATCTACTGCCAAGAAGATGCTGGTTCGCGGCACTCTGGACTCTGGTTAGATATGAAACACCTTTTTTATGGAAATATCCAGAATATGATATTGAGATGATTGGAACACAATTGTGATTCTACTGAAACACTGTCAAAAATAAGCGAGTCAAGCTGGTAGAAGACACAAATCTTGGTGCACGATGTCGAACCTTTTGATTCATATAGTGAAACTGCGGTGCACTGTTGCTTTGAATCAATCAAACCGATGTAAGACTCTTAAGAGAATGTCGAAATGTTGGTCTTCAAAAGCATGGCCTCGTGCTTCAACAGTGAAGAGATCCACTGTCATCTCACATTATTACTCACAAAAGTGCTCAGATGGAATTCTTTTGTAACCCTTTCAGACTTAAGAGTTAAGAAGGCTCATCCCAGAAGGTTTATCTCTGCACAGCTGAGGAAGCTTCTTGGGCGAGAAGTTAAATGTCTTCACTAACATGAGGTCAGAGTCTACTTGCCTTCATTAACTTACTGACAAATATATCCTCTTTGAGTTTTGATGGTAAGTGTCAGGTATTTAACTGCTGTTTGCCCAATGAAGAGGCTCGTTAGACCGCTGGCAAGCATGTGGGTCGTTAACACCATGATGGATCAATTCACCTGAGTCAAGGTGTGAGAGGTCTTTCTTTCTTCTCTGGCTGTAATTCCCTTAAGTACGTCCACACATAAAGACAATGGAGCTGTTTGTGTCCCGACTTTCCTCCTTCCCGACCACGGATGTCAAACGTCAGATGAGCTTCTGTCTTCTAAAATGATCTTCTAAAATGATCCTGTGCTCTGAGGTGTGTTAATCCGGGGTTTCCACTGGCTGCGTTGCGTCTGCGTTGCGTCTGCGTTGAGGCTGCGTTGCGAGCGTATCTGCCACGGAGGGCTGCTGCTGCCGCAGCCGGGATGCAATGGGGACGCAAGTGCGCCGTAATCGGTGCAAACACACAAGTCGATTATAATGCTTGTGTATTTGCTACGGCTGCTGTTCCGGGATCGGAGCCGTAACACAACGCAAGCGTTGAAATGTGCCGGTAAGAGTCAATTTGTCCCCATAATCGTCTCCCAAAAGGGCTGCGGCCAACAATATTGAATTGATTGGTTCCAGCAAAAATCTCTGTGTGTGGTGAAAGCCAACGACTCCCGAGCGACGACTCAGAATTGTGACGTGTAATGGAATGTAGCCAATCAGGAAGTAGCTGACTGAGGAACCAGGAAGCAGGCGGAGATAAGAAGAACAGCATGGCCGACCTGAAGCAGAGGGTTCACTGGACTTCAGAAATGGTGGAGCAGCTCGTGGAGTTTGGGATTTTTCCATCAACGATACTCAAAATATCAGCGTCACTTGAGAAATAAGAGCTGTGGCAACACATTTGGGTGACAATAAGAGAAGTCACATGTGATTCTTACGTGGCCGCTGCTGTCGTGCTCATCCTGCTCGGCCGCCACCACGCTGCGCGGCGGCTTTAATCTCCTCTCCTGCTCTTCTGCTCAGCGAAAAGATTTGAGTCGACGCGTTCAAAGAGCAGGAATACAAAAATAGCATGTTTCACGGCCACCAATTTTTCTTTTTTCTTCTTCCAAAAAAACAAAACAATGGAAACAACAAAGAGTTCATGAGTGCAGAGAGTTTTCTGCCGTGATGTGTTTTGTGTAACTCGCAAAGTGGGGCGACATCAGAGGAGCCAGAGAGAGATGAAGACACATGTGATCGCTGGTGTTCCAATTGTTGTGATTCTGTTTGAGAAGAGAAAAATCACAGCGCTAATCTGCTGTGGGCGCGAGCATGTGTAGTTTCAATGGAGAATATTTGTTCTCTTTGACCGTTTCAAAATGGTCTCTGCATCTAAAGCTCACAACTGTAAACAATACTCCATCTTTGTTGTGTCTTCTGATGATAAAAGTTGCATGCAATCATTATTTTACCGAGATGTTATTTCTATTTTTTTTCGAGAACAGCGGGCACATCAGGAGATATTTCCCATCTTGACATTTAACGTTAATAATCATCTTCAAGGATTTGGCAATGCTGTCCGGGCCAGACATTCACAACCTCGGGGCTTTTTGCCGTCATTACACATACCATTAGCCGTGCTGCTCTCCTGATGTGAACTATTATGCAATCGAATCTTATCTTTAGCAAGACAGCCTGGAACTATGTTCCAAACAACATCAGCTCCTTTTCTTTGTATAAATAGATCGCTGATCAAAGAGCCAGGTTGCGTTTCTCATGCATCTCGTGATTTCTTTCTTCATTTAAAACCTATTGTAACGTTTCTTCACCAAAGATTCGCCATAAAGACTTGCTTTTTAGTTTTCTGTAATGACCATGAACGGAGGGAAAACCTTTATTTGCAATGCAATCTTACAATCTTATATAGGGAATAGATGCAAATGAAACAAATTAAATGCAAATCCCCGCTCTTACTTTGGAGGGGTTTATACACGTTAATATCCTAAGATAATACAGTATGTAATGCTTTTGAATTCCAAAGAGTTCCAAATGAGTGGGTTGCTTCTGTGAGGTATCAGTATGATCTCCAGGTTAATGTTTATGGAAATGGCAGGACACACAGGCAAGTCCCATCAACTGGTTTTGAATCATTTTTTCTTTTGTAAAACTTGGTTAATAATAGATTAGAACTTGTAAGGCTTCATTCAGCTTGCAATGTTCTGGTCTTGTTTAATTCATTTGTTCTGTGCCCTCATTTAAACCCCGCCCACCCTGGCCTACCCAACACAATGGAACCACATGTCATTACCTGGTTGTTTGGAACACAGGCAGCAGCGACACTGGTCGGGTTCCAGTGGCCGACAATGCTGGGCAGCAGGTGTGAACGTTTGGCTGTGTTAATGTGGAGCAGGAAGCCTCTGAGAGGAGCTGAGCCAAAAAAAAGGCTTCAGGAAATGAAATGCATGATGTGACCCAACACGCATCAGTAAAGAGAATGTGTCTGGGTGTGTGTGTGCGTGTGCGTGTGCTGTAAGCCAGGATGTGTCTGGAATGAAAATGGCTGCGTTTATGTAAGATTTGAGGAATAGCACAGTTCCTAAATGAGAAAGCTCGCACATACCAACTCTTGCATCGCATCATATTGCTTTGAGCTTTGTAATTACACATGTGGACATACATACAAACGATGGCTCTGTCTTATAAGTAAGTGCTCAGACGATATGAAAGGATACAGGACCACCAAAATCATCATAATCCTCCCAATGATTCTGTCACCAGACAGCATGGTTACAGTGCTTCGCCCGTGTGGCACAAAAGAAACAATAGAACCAAAACACAAACGAAACCCAACTCATCGATGATTTATTTAGCATCAAGCAGGAATTCTTGGAGATGCAAAATGCTTGTTTCTCCCTGGGAACAACAATCTAATGTGTAGCCCGAGCCTGAGCTCTGACCGCAGTACAACCCTGAACTCATTGTGAACCCCCCCCACCCCTCGCTGTGTTTTACTTCACTGCCCTTGCATCTGCTTTCAAGTGGGTCTGCTTACACTCTCTGTGTCTCTCACGCTCTCGGTCTGGGAAAATCAAACATCGCTATCTGTGTCAGTCACACCAGCCGGCTGATGAGAAGACTGTGAGGTTTGAGTAACTGTGGGAAACCACGGAATGGCTGATGTTGGATGTGTTGGTTTGGACTTGTGACCTAGAGAGCGGGGAGTGTAGCGCGATGGACGTATTCAGTAGACGGAGACAATACTGACCAAGAAAGACCTCACAAAGAGGCAAATGAATAGCTGACGTTGGATCGGCATGAAGAACCGTGAAGAGTAAACAGCTAAGGTGGAAGGTAGAGTCCTTGGAGAGGCGATGCCCAAGCAAGGCTGATGAGCCTCTTTGATTAATGTCAAATAAAAGATTAGAATTTAAGTGCTTTTCAAGAGCTCAATCACAAGCACATGAAAAGAGGAATGTCAAATCAAACGTGTGCAGAATAGCAGCCAAAAATTACTTCACCATCTGCAGCCTTGCGAGTTGACCTCTGAGCTCTCCAGGCTTCAGGAAACCTCCAGTGGTCAGCTGGATGGTTGGAGACACAAAACCTCCATGCCAGACGTGGCGGTGCTAAACCAGCCATTGATTTTAGTCTTTACATGAAAGCCTGCTGGTCAGTGAGCCTTTTCCTGCTCTGGCCGGACTGTGGACAGCTAAGCTAGCACAGATATTGGTCGCTTGACACCTCAGACGCGATGAAGGGATCCCACCCAACAGGCCACGTTACAGCCTCGCCAACACACCATTTTACTGCTGCTGGTGCATTGAGGAGGTTTTTATTTCGTCAATGAACTTCCTATAATTGCCACATGTTACCCAACAACAGTCACCACGACCAAGCTAACGGGCCCACGGTGGTTTGAGGGATACTTAATGGCACTCCGAGTCCATTTTCACTGGAACATCACACCCTTTACACACAGTTAGCAGGAAGTGTAAAGTTGTTTTAGTGGCTCGCGGGAGAGAGCTTGTCACCGCTGCTTCCACCAACTCCGGCTCCTTTTTGTCCCCTCAGTTCACCCTCACAGATCTGTCATTATCAGCTCGCACACCAACAAACCCACAGAGGTTCTACATCCTCCGCCGTTCGCTCTCAGTTCCCCCCAGCTCACCAAACCTCATCTCCTGTTTCGGCTCCTCTGCTTCCCACAAACATACACGGACAGCTTCTGGTCCCAGTGGGTACAACATGCAGCCACAGTCTCAGAGTCCCCCCCCCCCCCACACTCCTGTGATGGTGTTGAGGGAAATAAAGGTCACAGACTCCAAGTGAACACTTTCTTTCAGATACTGGCATCACATTGACAATGCAGTAACTTTCCTCTTGTTCATTGATAGGTGATTTGCTGCTGTGACCATGTCGACCTCACATTTTTACTCCAACCTCCATCCAAGACTGTTAAATCCCTCTTGATCCACAGCATCTTTGCCTCAGACGTACTGTTGTAGTCAAGACTGCGACGAAGATGGAGCCATTTTAGGTTTGAGACAAAACCAAGATATCTGAAAGACGAGACCAAAACAAGACCAAGATAGGATGCATCAAAGAAATATGATCACAAACTGTACATAACTGGACAAGTAGGGGGAACGTTCAGGAGAGAGAGACCAAGACCTTCAAAGAGTAGCCTTGACCAAAACCAATGTTGAAATTACAACACTATTTGATTTCAAAACATGCAAACGTGTCTTCACCTGTGACGTGAAGAATTCTACTGTGGTTACAGAGATTAGGCAAAGCAAATCCTCAGATACTGGTAAAATTGGTCCCAATAATTCTGTTTTCTCAGCTTGTACTCTCTGTTTTGCTTCTCCAAATTCCCAAAGGTCTTAGTAATACATTTAGCATTGAGATATTCCATCTGCACACCTTCTTCATCCATATTCGTATGCGATCCCTCTTGACAGTTTGCAACAACAGTGTTTGTTTTCAAGGTTGCTGAATGTTTGCAGTCAGTGTCGGTCGAACCCTCTCTCCACCAAACTCACTCACGTCTCCCTGATGTCAGCTGTCACATCGGCTCGACATAATTTGATAACCTTGAGGAAAGACACTTTTTCAAGGAGTATCATAAAAGTACAATGCAGACCGGTTGAAACTATTGAAATATAAACATGTAATAAATGGCATTATGCTTCAACACCCCAAGAAACATGGAAAAACGGTTTTCTATTCATTCATCACCCTGCAGGCGGTTCAAAGCTGCCTCATTCATAAAGAGTTCAGGCCATTTCATGTTAAGTGCTCCTGCTTTATCTCCGCACAATTGGTCCACAGTAAATAAAGGCTTCCCACTGGCTCCTGTCAACTGGACACTACAGGAGGACTGTGTATTTTGTATACATTCCTATTACGTAAATACTGCAACAGATGGAAAAGTGGAAGAGAAAAAAACTCCTCTTGGAATAATTCAACAATTGAATCAGCTGCGTGCCTTCCAGCTCCACGGAGGAGAGCAGTTTTCACACGAGGGGCGTCTGGTAATGGATGAGTGTAAGGATGCAGCCCGAGCGGTGGACGCCGGCCCAGTATAATAGAGCTTAGAGGAGAAGACAGAATGACAGACACATGGGCTTGGAGGCCGTCCAGCGCGTGGGAGTGTGTGTGTGCGCGCATATGTGTGTGTGCGCATGCATGACTAAGCTAATCCGGCGTGCAGAGATGGTGAAGTGTCTTGGCTTTGGATGACACAGACGCAGACCACAGGCTGCCACGCTGACATCTCCATCCAGCATCTCCATCCCAGCTGCACCGCGCCGAGCCAAAGCCGCGCCGCGCCGCTCCAACACGTCCCTCCCAGCTGCACCGTTCAGGGCCAAAGTCATCACAATCCAATGCAGACCGTCTGGATGGAGCATCTAACGCCAAACATATCAAAACACGACTTGCACTCTCGGCTCAGTCATCTTAAGAGACACTTCAATCAAAGGCCTGCCCTCGGGGCGGCCCTCTGCGTGCCAACAAACGTAAAGGAAAACACATTCTCACAACAGCAGAATGAAACACTCGCTTCCTTCCTGCCATTTCTGCGAAAACTCATCAACTGTCTCTCTCTAACTCTCTAACGCAAAAAAACAACCCTTTTTTCCCCCTGTTATGTCCGAGCCGCTCTTCCATCCCGAGCCGAAGGCCCTGCGAGTCTCGTCTCCTCTCAGCACCAACATGTGAAAACCCGCCACCGCTGGTGTCGCTCCTCTGAGCCAAAATAATCATCACCCAACATGTATGTATTTACCCTGCTGTCTCTGGCCATGTGGAATTTTAGTGTCCACAATAACGTGAATTGTACCCTCCGGACGCCCCCCCACCCCCCTTTTTAAAACATGTGTTTGACTGAAGTCCGGCCATCTGCAGGCTCCCAAACACACCTTCAGGCCTTTCGATTGTAGAAAGCGATGCTCTGCTGCCTGGATAATAAATGAGTGAGTTGACGTTGATATTTATTCACTGAATTTGGAAATACTTTTGACAACACTTGTAATAAACACTTCACGATGATTCAGCTATTAAATCCCGTCCATGTACGACGTGTGTTAACCAATGGAGATGAAGATTCACCTTCTGGGTTCGGCTCACCTCAGGGTCGATTCACACTCTGCTCAAATAAGAGTCACTGACAGAATACAATTGTTTTCTGTGATTATCTCCTGTTGTGACAGAGCAGCAGCTGATAACCGGGAGCTGGTGGAGAAGTGGGGACGTGCCACGTTCGTCTCCCAAACAATAGCTGACAACTATTCCGACACACACACACACACACTCTCACATCCCCGTCAGGTGGAAGCATCTCTAACTGCAGTCGACACCCAGCCCTTTTAAACTCCGACTCACTTTCTGTCCACGCGCCGTCCTCACGTCAGCGTGGCGGGCGCCGGCGGCCCCGTGGTCAGCAGACGCGCAGATAACGAGGATCCAGCAGCGCAAAAAAGTAGCACGAGCTTCGGTTTCCGTGGACACAATCGAGCATTTCAAGATGAGAAGGAGAAAAAATGACACAAACTTGCATCAATAGATGTGTGACCTTGGACAGTGTATGTGCATCTGTGTGTTACTACTGCTTTAGTAATTATTTTTGAGTATGAGCAGATTTTAACCATTATATTGATGGAATTCAGTTTGTATTGTAACTAGTCTGACCCTGAAAATCCAGAGAAAAGTAATTGTAAAAGCAAATAAAAAAGAAAAATTCCACCTGCGAACCAGTGCTGTTGTCAGAGGCCTTTCGGGCTGAATATGTAAGTGATTTAGTAACGTTGTTTTTGAGTTTTTAGGGTAATGTCGGGTTTAGGAAAGCACAATTCACTGTAATTGCACCAACTTCTTCGACTAAAATACACAATTAGGGTGTGTTTGCACATTTTACTCATGAAAAGTGGTTTACTTCCAAACTTCTTGTCCATGAGTCGCGTGTGCAATCTTGACCATCTTGATCATCTTTCGTCTTAATTGTGAAATACAACTCTTCATGACTTGCAATATCAAAGTCCGCGTCCGCATGGCAACCGGCACGGCAACGGGATCTCTCCCTGCTGGTGCGTTCACAGACAGAGAAATAAAGGTATATATATCGTCTGACGTCAACACATCGCTTCATGCGACTTGGCATGGGCAGGTATCTCACACCTGCACGTCATTTCTTCTTAAAGTCTGTCTCCCTCTCTGTGTGTTTCCTCTGCCGCTGCCTCACACACACACACACACACACACACACGTCCATCGGTGTTTTCGACTAATAGGAGAGGACAGAAGTCTCCCCCTCCCCTCTCTGCCGCTTCTCTTCACGTTGCCACTCCATCTCAGCGTCACTTCCACTCAGCTTTGCGGCTCTGCCTGCAACATTTGCATTAAGAGCTGAGCTTATGTATTTTGAAAGTGACACGTTCACGCTGGGATTCACCACCACGCCGTTCATATTGAGTGTAACATCTGCCGGGAGGGAGCAGGCCGGCGCACTGCGTACGTGCGGCTCGCCACGGGGAGTTCACACAGAAACTGAGCGTGTCTTCGCATTGACTCGAAATACGTGACGGTTAAAGGAACTCAGCAGGACTCAAAATCTTTTAGAAGGGGTTAAAAGCTGGTTAGCAGTGGGGGGAAACGTTCCTCATACTTCAGTGGGTTGATTCCAGCATACTAAAACTTCTTCCTAACAAAGTTTTACATTTAAAACAGCTGTTCTGACTAAATGAGGCTGACACCGAGTACGTGAGCTGTCAGGGGACGACCGGCACCCATTCCCCCCCGACTGGATTAACTGCAGTACCAGCGTCCTTAATGACAAAACACACACACTGTCAAAGGCCTGCACAGCCGAGCCGAGCCGCGTGCGTGCTGAGCTTTCCACGGATTGCATCATCAGGTCAGATGGCAGGAGCCGCGCGCCCGTGCTTCCGGCCCAGAGCGCATAAACATTCAATCCCAGCAAACCGAATTGTCGTGCCGGCTCGGGGTAACGAAGCTGACTTTTTAAAGCGAGCGCGCCCGCAGCGTGTGCAGCGTTTAGAGCCGCAGACAGGTCATGCAGGGATATCATGGGCCGACGCTGCCATGCCGCATGTACGCTTCGTCTCCTACAAAAAAACACAAACGAGGGGCCGCTGGCGTGCGGAGGCACCAGACATGCATGTCACAGGAGATCAAATAGTATTTGTGGGTAAATGCGCTCAGCTGTCAGGCCTCCATGCCTTCCTCCACTGTAAGGACGTGCATGCTGCCCTGGTGGCATCCTATGAACCCCCCCCCCCGTGTGTG
>CAESWR010001016.1:128711-143310 GCA_903171835.1 Mullus surmuletus
AAAAAAAAAAAAAGAAATCCCACAAAAATCACTGCGGTTCAGTTCTTAGAAAGTTTAAAGGGATAGTTCAGATTTTTTGAGCCCATGAAGTAGTATGCGATTCTCACCAGCTGATGATGGTGCGCTATGCACTATTTTCCCTCACTTCGTATCACTGCACTCACCACCATCAGCCGTTCAAGGCGTTTACATGCTCGGAAGGAGAACGCTGCGACACGAGAGAAGACGTGTCGCAGC
Organism: Mullus surmuletus; assembly: GCA_903171835.1. Classification (NCBI taxonomy): domain Eukaryota; kingdom Metazoa; phylum Chordata; class Actinopteri; order Syngnathiformes; family Mullidae; genus Mullus; species Mullus surmuletus. The sequence goes on from CAESWR010001016.1 coordinate 128,949, forward strand.
GGTCTCCTTCCGCCTCCTTCCTCCAGCTGATGGAAATGTGCGCGCAGTGATACAAAGGGAGGGAAAATAGTGCAGAGTGATTGTGAGGTCAGACTTTTTCACAGCAAAGAATCCGTGATGCAAATGGATTACTCTTTCGAACGCATGATGTTTTTTGGAGCAAAACGCTTTATCCGTGTGAGCCCAGCAACTAGACGGAACTACTTTCTGCAGCAGCGTAACCGGGCCGGAACTCCGCTCACGGGACGCAGTGGGGGAAAAGTCACTGCTGATGAACGACACTCATAAAAACTTCATGCCAAAAAATCTGAGCTATCACTTTAACCTCTTTCCCACCTTGTTTGTCATTAAAAATGATTACATCTGAATAATAAACAGCTGATGAATGAATCAAGGGGACGAGATTAGTCGAAGATTTATAAAGCAAGCGTGCTGGAGATGGTGGTGCCACACTGGTTTGAAAGCACTGCTGAAAGGCCATTTTCACTTCAGTAACCTCGGACTCGTGTCTCTCTGCTTTATATTAGGTTTGGTTTGCGGGCCATCTCTCCACCAAGCCGATACAGAGAGCAAACCCCCCCCCCAAAAAACATTAAAAGCACCAAAGGCCTTGGCTGCCATCCACCCAGATCCCGCTCTAGCCTGTGGACCGAGCTGCCTTTTACATATATTTAGCCTGGAATCATCCAAAGCCCCGGTGAGCTGCCTGCCACTCTCTTTTTTTAAAGCCAGTTTCGTAATCTTTCGCAGGGCGGCCGCAAAGTTGAGCTCGAGGCAACAATCGAGCCGTCGGACTACTACGAGCTCTGAGTCAGCGTCAGAAAGTGTGCTGAAAGAAACCTCGCCCGCCTCCCGAGGTAACGGCCTCACGCAAATGTGGCTTTGCGAGGAGCAGAGCTTCCACAGCCATTGATTAAATAAATTAATAACAGCCCGCGGTAATGAGAATGTGATGTGAGAGGTGTGAGATCAGACGCATGTCGGGTAAGCAAATGTGGCACTATGAGGCCACTTTGATTGTCCTGTGGCCGACCGCGAGACTGACTGAGAGGAACAATGAGACATAACTCAGCCGGAGAACACAGCACAGAGGGTCAGCGGGGTCACATGACTGTCTTTCTTCCTGCCAGGCTCACACACGTGCATGAATACGAGCGTGAAGATGAGCTGAGGCAGACCTCGTTCACGAGAGAACGTGAGTGTGTCGTCCGTGGTCGGGGTCCAGCCGCCTCCGGCTCAGACGTCTCGGAAAAGCGGGAATAAAAGCGTGGCGAGGCGCGGGGTCGTAGCGGCACCGCAGATTAATAAAGCAGAGGTGAGACAAAGAGAGAAACATGGGAGTGACGAGAAGTCTCACCCGAGCTGTCAGGACGCTCGGGAGTGAAGCTGTCAGCTGCTTCAATAACAAAATTAAGGAGAAATAGTCAATCACCAGTTGGCCTGAATAGCCCTTTTTCCACTTACAGACCCTCACTTAGCACATAGAATTTCTGAAGAATGTCTAAAAATATAATATGATGACAGTTTGCATACAAAAAGGGTCAAATATCCAAAAGGTCAACTTCATTATGACATTATAAATCACAGCAATTCACAAAAATAATGATAAATACAAATCAAGTTACAGCTATGAATAGACTTCGGGGGGGATAATAAAGATCTGCAGCTGCTCCAGTGAAATGCAAATGTGCACAGGTGCCGAAATCTTTCAATCCCCTCAAAAATCTACTTTGTGCAGCTCCAGTAATCGGACGGCTGCTGGTCTTTGATTATCAACACACGAGGACACGACCTCCATCTCATCCGTCCAACAACAGCTCTATCTGTGCTCTGCTTGTTCAGTTGACGGTTCAAATTGCTCCACAAACACAGGAATCTGGGCGCTTTTTTTTCGAATCCTAAACATAATCCACACTGCTGGCTGACGGGGCGGGACTCCGTGTGCACCGTCCAGCTCCTCGTCTTCTTCTCTTGTTTTTGGCTCCACTGCAACACGCTCAGTATTTGTTTTTGCAGCTATTAACGTGATGAAGGGTATAAACACAAGCAAATGGCCTCTTGTCCACGCGCCGGACATTCTGATCGTATCTTTGCACTCGTGATCCGGCCGGTGTTGACACGCAAATGGCACGTGTGGCAAAACAGCGACGAGTAAACGGAGGGGGTGGGGTGGGATGCGGGGGGAGGGGGGGGGCTGGCGACAGAACAGCCAGCACACCGTCTACTACTGTTATTGTCAGGTCTCATCCTCTCTCGCTCAGCCGCACATCTGTCCATCACTCCAACTCTATCTCTGCCTCTTTCCCGCCATTATGCAACAGAACAATAACTGTAAATACATTGCTTCTGTTGTCATAGCGATGCGACCCCTAATCGGGTTTATTGAGTAATAAAAGGCATTTAGCTTAATTGTGTCTGGCCCTTAAGTGACTTTAGTGCCTTCTGGCGCATTGTAGGAATTACTGGTGTTCATATAATGCATTTACAATGAACCAAAACAATGATGCTAAAATATTTATTAAATGTTTCATGTAGTGTCAAAAGAAAAATTAGCAAATATGCCCCCCCACCATAAGCAGGGGCTTTGCCACTTGCTTTAGCATCTGCCTTTTGAAATATAAATTATGCAAAAATGCCGTTGTGGAATTTGAATATAAAGTGGCCCTGAAGATATAAGTCATTTGGCGATTGATGAGAGCAAGCTTTATTGGTACTCAAAAAAACAAAACAGCTTGAATTATTGATGAATGCTGGTTGCACATTTGCTGCCAGCTGTCGCATTGTGAACCGCGGGCCTCGATCAGCAACTTGACACTCTCCTCTTATCTTCCCATGGATATGAGACGCTTCCTATCTGCCTGTCAAAGGATTTCGGTGTGTCAGGCTGTATGGGTATGTGTGTGTGTGTGTGTGTGTGGAGACAGAGGCGGTTGGATCACACAACAATAAACAAACCCGCTATGAAATATGCAGCGCCGAGAAACATTTGGTCCCAATCACAATTAATAATCCCTCTCCAAGAGCACGGCGTGAGAGAGGGGAGAGCAGGAAGAAAAATGTGCTTCCACTGCTTTCTCATCCCATCTACGGAATTTCCGCGGCTCCATATGGCCGCAGCGTGAAGCCATAGATCTAAAATAAATCTGCGGAATTACACTAATTCACGAGTCGTACCGCTTTCGGTGCCGATTTTGACTTTCATCTCTTTTTTATGTTTCTATGACGTGATTTCCTGAGATGTGAGAAAGTAAGTGAAGCTGTGGACGCCCAGTCGGGAGGGGTGGGGTGGGGGGTGGGGGGGGTTGAGGGGAGCCACTAAGGTCACCACCATGGCCAATGTCTGCCGTCTGCGAGCCCGCAGGGACAGACATTACGAGCGCCACCTTGTTCCCACATTGCATCATCCAACTTGCTGCTGTTTGAGAATCAGTGATGTCACGCAGACAAAAAAATAAATAATTAAAAAAAACACCACATCAAATCTCTACAGGGCTGACTTTCCACTCCACAAAGAGACAAAACAACTCCAATTTGATTGAATCCTGGTCTCACGGCCTGTTGTGTAACGCCCCTAAAGGGTCATGCTGCTTTTTTTTTTTGTACATTGTATTTTCCCGCAGTCTCACTCTTCATAAGAAATCAAATATTGTAAACACGGGATGTTAGATAAGAGTTTTTGATGCCTATCTCAGCCCATCCACATTCTTAGGCTGGGCGTCTTTGGCTGCGAGGGATCATGACGAATTCGGCTGCACATGACTCAAGCAGACAGACGGAAAATAATGATTGATTTTGCACAGTGAAAACAATGTGATTTAAAATGTATTCCCGCTGTTTTACCACAGCAATAAAGGGACCGGTTACATGGTAAATTGGCTGCTTTCCAGCTTCTCCTGCTGCAAAAAACAGCTGATATTATATTCACTCCTTTTGATTTAATGGATGAAGTGAAATAAGCATGGAAGGATCCGTGGGATCAAAGTGAAAATTAAAAAAAATGGAGAGATGGGCTGTCGCTAAGTTGTCATGCGCATCCTGGTTCTCTGTGAGGTATTAAACCTCCAGCTGTTAACATCAGCTCAGCAGAAATCCCCTCCGTTCTCCCCCCGCGGGCTCAGTGAGCAGCCCGGCTGAAGTGCTGCGTCAGTCTCATGATAGCTTTAGCTGCCTGCTTGAGAGGCGTGCATGTCTTACCAGTGACTTCATCATCCAGCCAAACCGTATTATTTCCCCCTTCAGAAAAATCCCCCAGATTCAGGCGCGGGAGGGGGAGGAGCGGGCCTCCATTTGATCCCTGATTCTAGTGTTTAATACTGTAGGAATGTGCTCAAGATACTCAGATGCATGGGGCGACTGTCAAAACTATCTTTAATATTCAGTGAATAAGAAACTTGGGGTGGGAGGAAGGAGGAAAAAAAAGCCTAATTGAACAAGTCGCGCTCGCAGGGATGAAATGAATAAACGTCAAATCGAACATTTTTACAAAACTGTGGTTAAGCATAATGCAGCAACTTGAAATCCTGTTAAGTGTACAGCTGGGGGCGCTACACGCCAGCTACTACTGAACTCTACTGTGGAGTGGAGGAAGAGAGGAGGGGAAAAAAACAAAAAACACTCGCTGTGAGGTGTGATTATGTGACGTCAAAATAAGAAAGCAGCTCACTTTGGCACCGAAAGATGAGAGGCTGAGAGATGTTGCCAGGAAGCTTATTTTCTAATTGCAGTAATTGAAGTGCATCACCAGTAAATGAATATTCACATTCTCAATCACACTGAAAAGGGAGATACTAAAAAAAATATATAAAAAAAGAATAAAAATCCCCAGCTGCTGAATTACAGGCAAAGGAAAATCGCAGTGGGGGGAAATAAATGAGGGTAAATTGGTGGGAACGGCTTCCTGCCTTCTGAATTTGTTCCTATTCATTTAAACCGGGATTTATAATCTGGTGGGTCACGCTGATCTTAATGGCTAGGGGGCACGGCGAAGCCGCTATCGCTACCTGACGGTCATTACCTTAAATGCAGCAGGCCGAGACCCCCGCTGAGAAGACGAAAATTTCACCCAGCAAAGAACGGAACATGTCAAATTGACTCAATTAGTTTTGGCTGAGTCGGGCCTGATCTGATACCGTTTCAGGTAATATTTCTCTAATCAGCCCTGCAGCCATAAAGAAGCAGCCTTTTTCTTCCTTTTTCTTGCAGGGAGGCGGATCATGATAAAACACCGGCGCTCTTTATCTTTCTTATTAATTTATAATGACTGTGATGGCTTTTTGGTGCCAAACCCGCAAGTGTGCGTGAGATAAGCTTCGATCGGGCCTGATTGTAAACAAATGGTTAATCAACTCGCATTACATCACCGCAAACCCAAAAAAAACTTTGGGATTTTCCAGTTATGAATATTTGCCTCATCGCCAGGCGCCGCAGGAGGCCGCCGGCAGCAGCACGCCTCATAAACATTCGCCGGCTCCGACGAGAGGGAAGAACCGCACACGACGGAGCCTTTGGAGAAACTGGAGCAGCTTCTCCCCGCCGATAAAAGGCGTTCGAGATTTGTCGTGAACGCCGACTGGGCTGACACACTTTGGGCTGACAGTTTCACATTGACACAAGGCACAAAAAATGGAGTGAGTGGGTGGGTGGGTGGCGGCGGGGGCTCTCTTTCCCTGGGGGGGGCACCTTTCAGTTAACGCGATTTACCCGTCTGCTCTTTCGGCCCAAGAGACCCTCCCCGGGAGCCGACGGAGCCGCTGACTGGCCATGTATAGGAAGAGGCTTATACCTGCTGATGGGAAACAGATACGGCGGGGAAGTCGCCATGGCAACCACACAGGTAAACACAACACCATTGGCTTTTTTTTTTTACATATCTCATTCCACATCCGCGGCCACCCGACACACGCCGCCGCTCGCACATGCCTGAAAGGTGAAACGGCCGGCGAGTAAAATCTGAAATTTGCAGACAAAGTTTTCGACCCCCGACGCAACTTTTTTCCCTCAATTCCTCATCCGTCTGCCTCTCTTGTTCTCCCATTCCCCCGGAGCGGAAAACAGGTCTATACATCAGCGAGATTTAAGGCATCGCACGGTGTACATCATCAATAACCTCTACAAGCCGACGGCCGATGCGTTCAAACTACCCGGAGCAACCCAGGGAAAAATCCGAGCCCTATTTTCAATCTTTATTTTCTGCACATAATTGCAGATCACAAGAAGAAAAAGAAGCTGTAATTCACTCAGTGCGGTTCAGCAGCTGACCGTTTATATTCAAATAAAGGAAAGAGAGGGGAGATTTGTCTCCAGAGTGCAGAGCAATATTTACTTTTTGACCTCGCATTGACCACACTTAAGTTCTGCTTTGGGAAGTGACCTCAGCAAAAAAGGAAAAGGGCCCTTCAGCGGCGCTTTATATCCTTTAAGCTGCCTGCCTAAAGTACACAGGAAGTGAAGAGCTGAGAGAAGAATGTGCTCCCTTATCGCAGACATGAATAATATGACATCACTCGGCCCCACAGTGTCGTCTAAAGGTCAGCGGGTCACAAACTCGGCGTTGAGGCTTTGCTGTCGCGGCCCGACAATGAAAACACACTCTGTCCAAACAATGTCACAATACAAGAAAGATCGGCTGTCGATGCGATGAATGGCTGGTTCTCTTCCTGTTGAGAGGCGGAAAGACGAGCGCCACAAATAGTGACACTGGTAATTTCAGGAATGTGAAGCCTGGACAGCGATGCCCTGGAATCCACGCCTTGCATGTGGTTTGCGGCCACATCACATCACATGGCCTCATCATCTGACAGGGTGTGCAGATGGAAGGACGGGGATCATATGGTGCATGTACTCATAAAGAAAATTGAAACCATTAGTCACCTATTATGCTGTTTGTAAATCTAGTTTACTAGTTCATAGTTAAATCCAAAAAGCCTCATTTTACTGAACCTTCCTATGTGAGTCTTCGTATTATGAAGGGAAAATGGCTGTGACGATATCAGATTTTTACTTCACGATTATCGTGGGCAAAAAAATGTCACAACGATATTATCACGATAACAACAAAAATTGAAATAATAAAAGGTACAATCAGTTAAATTTATCTTTAACTTTATTTATGATTTTCTTTCTCTTTTAGCACATAAATTTCCTGTCTAAGCCGGTATAAAGGCAATATGAAAACAGTAACTGTACAACTGCATAGAAAGTGCAATTACACAATAGTGAATAGTAGTAATTAAGTGGCATTGGATCACTTACACAATATTATCATGTGCACATTTTTAACACGATATAGGTTTTTTTTTATCGTCCCTACAGACCTCAATGGGAGGTGCACCGAAGATGTTGATTATAGCAGCATCATCGTATGTTTTTGTTGTATATCGGTCGGTTTTGCACGCTATGGCACTAAGTTAGTCTGCGTTTCTGTATGAGCTTCAAAAAATATGGAGGCTATGACGAGCCGGCAAGATGAGTGATGAGGCGTCGCTGCCACTCCCGGTAGTTTTACAGACACAATTATCTTAGCTTAGCATAAAGGCTCAACACTGCTCAACCACATGAGACTGAAACCACAATTTATTTTTATTTATTTTGTTTACATCTCTTTAACATACAAGTACAAGTACTGCACTTCAGCGGGATTGATGGCCATGTTATGGCGCACTCAAAAGAGCTGCTGCCTTTATTCAAAGCTACCTGTTTCCTTTGCTCAACTTGTTTTTAAGTTTCTATGAACGTCTTGTAAACATTATAAAAATACAGCAGCGTTGGACAACATTGGACAGATTTATCGTAGCTAATTAAGTAGCTTATGTTGATAAAATCTTCCATGCAACTGTACTTTTACATCAATGCTATATGGACGAAGACTTGATTGAAATATCTTAGAATATTTTGTGTCAGTCTGGCACAAACATACCTGTGGAAATAACAATGAATATTTATGAAAAACTTTGGTCTTCTGAATAAACATGTCAGCAAGGCAGAAACAAACACAGCGGGAGATTCAATTTGCGTCGTCTGAGCGAATGAGATAAAGATGTGAGAATATTTAGCAGTTTGCACGTATGGCAACTTTCACTGCACGGCTCATTCGAACGGAAAAACAGACGGAGCAGCACAGACACAGTCCACATCACGTTTGCCTGGAGGGGAAAAGGGGAGACGGAGGCATATTGATTTCTCTGTCGGCTCTTTTGAGAGGAAACCCGCAGGGAGGCCTCGCGGGTGAATTAACCACATTTAAGCTTGAGACTCGAACACACGCAGACACGCAAAGATGACGTAGAATTGAGTGAAAACAACCTCAAAGTGAGATGTCTGGTTCGGAGGAATTTCATGCCACATTTGCAGCCTTTGTTTCCGAGGGGCGCTCGTTGCAATCAAGGCAAACTACGCTGAGGAGTGCACTTGCTGCTAAAACTTTGGCAGGACTTTTGTTTTCTGCAGCCGATCACCTCGCTCTGTGAGGGCAGCGCTGCCTCAGGAATCTGGAGGAGCCAAACACTGCCCCGAGCGACACCCTGGAAGAAAAACACAGCAGACTCAACAGGGGGATTTACAAAACGCACCCATGAGTAGTCAGATAACCAAAGCTCTTTCTTCTTGCTCAGTGGCCTGATTATTGTCAGTTTCTCTCTGAGGGATGAGTCACATCCACTCATTTCAGAGCGCAGACCCCAGGTTCGTGAACACACCATTAACTCACCTACTCTCATGCGTCTAATGACTCATCGGACGTCTCCTCAGTCAGTGGGAACTTATTGACGAGACAAGGACAAAGGTTAGTCGTCTCCCACAGCAGAGAAACACCGACACTTCCTCCCTTGTGGCTCTCGGAGGAGAAGTTCGTTAAAAGTAATTGACTTGAGCTAATGCGATGTCAAAACATCCACAAAAAGTCCATGTGGATAGCTTTTCCACACTGCAAAATGTCCTTTGCTGCGTCCATCCATTTATTTGACGTCGCGTACACTGGCTTGAGGGAACGATTTGATAGTTTTAAATGAATACGCAGAGGAACAAGTTGAGATGGTTAGTAAGTAAGTAAACTTTAGAACCAAAGTCTTTCCAGAGGGGTTAGAGGGATGAAAGGGAGAACACATTTAATAGTTCCAAGCAAACGGGAACTTGTCAAATTTGTAAATGTTTATCTTATGCACAAAAATTTCATTCCCTTAATAAGTCGGATAATTGCCGAGGAAGAAAACCCCCGAAACATCCAAGGGTTTAAAGAGAGGCCACAGTTCATGTAATCCTTCCTCTTTTGGCTTCGGTGTCAAAGAACTGGGCGATCGCATCTCAATCCTAAAACTCATTACATTATGCTAAGCTGATGTTTTGTTTTCCTCCCCAAGAGGAAGTAAACCAACATCCATTTAGTCACTCATAGCGAAGACGCACAAAGCTCACAGCAAAGCCAAAGCGAGTCACGCTGGACATGTACAAGCATGTAACGCGCCTCGCACCAATAATCCACATCATTGTCCCGCTAATGCTCTTGTCATGTACGACATGTTCGGCAAAACTCTTTAATAACATCTTGGAATCCAATGCAGCAATGAATCTTTCAAAACCAAAATCAGGCGAGTAACAACAACTCCAGTGTTTGCGCTGGTGCTCGGATGAGTCCGACACCGTAGACTGTTTATGTTTCTGACTCACCCCGCTAAATCACCCAAAGTTGAGGTCATGCAAAAAAAACAAAAAAAAAAGTTGGATTGTGACTTTATCTCAAAAGCATCTTGGGAACAGATCCCTGCATGATGGGGCACGGCATCAAAGGGCCTGTTTGATTACACAGTAGGTGAAATACTTGCAGGCTGATCTGCAAACAAAAGAGAAAAGAATCTAGCTGTTTCGGAGATAGCTGATAGAGGGAGCAAGAAATAGGTTAAGTCATTATCAGCGAAAGTCCCTCTGGACCTTATCCTTTCCAGATGTTTTTTTCCCCACTATTTGGATTTGTCTACTTGGTTTTGCACAACACTGGTGTTTATAGGTCGAGGGAGTACAAGTGAGACGCTGAAGAAGTCAGACATTCTTCTTGCCGGGGTCCAGACTTTTTCCGAAGCTGTCGAGTTGATTAGTTCGGCCTAATGACACGACGCGGTGGTCTCAGCGTTGAAAAAACTATCGATCCGCTGAGTGCCTCCGCGGAGACCCTCGCTGTTGTCAAGCCGTCGCCATGCTGTGCGACACATCTCCTCGACGTGGCGGCAGATTGTTTTCACTTTGCTCCGCTCTCCGAACCCCCCGGCAGGACCAGTCTGCTGGCACAGTGTTGCGTCAATGTTGACTTTTGAACTGACGGTGGGATACTGAGAGCCGAGATGCCGAGAGCTGCACACACCAGTTTCGTACCGCAGCTGCACTCATAAAGTCCACAGTGTGAATGCAAACGGGACACAGTGACGTTGCTCCATCCCAGTCATGGGCGTGAAATTGGAAGTGAAGGGAAAAGGTGCGTGATTTGGAACAGCTGCCACTTTGATTCATGTCACCATGGAGATACAACCAAATACTAGTGTAAACACTTGCGAGACACTTGCGGAATACGACCAGCTGTAGTCAGATATCTGCGTGTTTTGTCAATTGACCCACTATTCTCTATAGATATTGTTGTTTAGGGTCACCGACTGAGGAGCTGCGATTCCTGTGAATGGTTTTGGGAACGAGATGCTAAAAATATGCAACTTCCAGGCACCAATACCAGTTTGGCAACATAGTGTCACATAGTATGAAAAGAAAGCTGAACTTGAACCTGCACTTCAAACTTACAATATACCTTCTCTGATACAGAAAGAAAAAAAAGAAAAGGAAAAGGGGGGGATTTTGCTTTCGGTGGAAGCTGCCACTTTTCAGAGCGAAATTGGGCCCTTTGGCGAGCAGCAGTCAGCTCTGAAGCTTTCACACACTGGAAATGTCACCTGTCACACACATTTACTGTGTGTCAGGACTGTGTGCATCAGCTGGGCGACCCTCCATGGGTCTGCGCTCCGGCTGCCATCACGCTCTGTATCTTGCATTATCATTAAAAGATGGAGACCTGACCCCCCGACTCCACCCTGCGTTACTCCAGTATAATGAGCTGCCCATTAGCCTGCAGTGTATTTAATTGTGCTGGCATGTATAAAATCTAAATATATAAGCAGTGCATTTCACCAAAAGTAAAAACCTTGCATGGCAGGCAAGTTATATCAAAGCTATATGGAGTCATTCAACTGAATTTCCAGCGGTGGACTCTCTGAATAGTGCATTTTCTGTGCAAAACTTCAAAGTTGCTGCCCATAAGAAGAAGTGCGGAGCTCTGGCTGTCTCCGATGACAAACCCCGCATGGACAGCGGTGAAACGCGGAGAAACACACACACTTCATTTATTCCTTTTGATGGTCTTTTGCATGTTTGGTGAAAAGCCTGCATGGGCGGCATCTTTCAGCGAGTGATTCAACTTCTGTCAAAACACAACAAGAGGAGGGAGGAGGGGGGGGAAAAAAAAGAACAAGAACGAGGAGGGGAACAGCATCGAGAGAAACAAAGGTGGTTGGGGGGGAAGACAAAGATGCGCGGATGAGTGAGGGAGGACGTGAGAACTCCAGGAGATAAAAGAGGAAACACTGTCGAAAGGAGGGGTGGGTTTGGTCAGTTCTCATGTCCACAAACGATGACATGTTCCCGGAAGAATCCAAATTCTTTTTCAGCTACTTAACTTTATTTCAGTCCTCATTTAGCGTGAGGGGAAGTGACGGCGGGCTGACCTTTAGCCAGAGACGCAGCCCTGCAGAGAGGCCTTTTATTTGTACAACCAAGAAGCTGCACAGACAAGAACATCTGGTTTCCAGTGCAAACCTGCCCCCTTATAACCCATAACCTGTCTTTACTGCAGGGAGGGATTCACACACACAGACACAGCTCAGGACCTGTTGATTTCCCAGCATGCCACGCTTGCATTCCTGACCTCCTTCTGTCACTCTCTTGCCTCTTTCGCTCTTGTTGCCTACATCTACATCCACCCTGCACTTAGACCCCACCTGAACGCCCCGAACCGCCGCGCGCAGCCTCCACAGTCAGGACTCATTTAACAGTGACTGACAGGGAACGCTTCAAATGGAAGCAAGTGTCAGCGGTGTAACACACACACACACACACACACACACACACACACACACACACACAAACTTTAAATTTATTGTGGTGGTTTTTGAGAGTGTGAGATGACTGTGACCTGACAGAGACCATGACAGCCGGCATCCTGCTGAGTCGGGAATCTGGCTGGAGGGCTAAAAAGAGAATGATAAGACCACTCTCCTCAACCCCTTGGCCCCCTCATTCCTTAATCTGCCCCCTACAGAGGCTGAGGCAGTGGGATGGTGACACTGATGTTCCTCCCCTCATCAAGACCCCAGGGTTAATGAAAACATCACCTTCTGCATTTGTTGCAGCGAGTGGGATGAGAAAATATCTGTAAATATGTGCAAATCACAGGGAGACGCAAGAGTACAGTGCGGTGATTTGCACAAGATGCTTAAAACTAACAATAAACGTTAGGGTCAACAAAAACAAGTCAAAATTCATTTTCCCTTTCCGTCTCTGTTAATAACACGAACCCCTCGGGCAACAACCATCACGTCGTCCATCTCGTTGCTATGGCAATCACGCACTGAAATGACATCGCATCCCAACGGTGGTAACGCCGTATTTCAAACAGGAGTTGCCGTTTTCACGTCCTCTAGAGTTTATAAAGCTTTGAATAACACAACTTTTCATGCTACGGCTTTCTCTCTGGCGTGGGAGGAATATGCCTCTCCACTCTGCGAATCTCCACAGTGGGTAATTAGCCTCTGTGTAGTGTTTTGGTGTCTGATAAGCCGTCAAACTCAATGACCCAAGACTCAAACTGGATTTCCTGGCTCATATTTTCCTCCTTTTTTTTCTCTTTTCTTCGCAAAGCAGTGCTATTTTGTGGGGGGGAAGGGGGGGGGGGGCTGCTCATGGCACAATAGATACTTGACAAACACATTATGTGCTTTCCCACAGGTCGGGAGGAAGATCTCAGATAGGAGGACCTAATCCACAGAGTACACAACGCGAATATCTAGAATTACAAGGGACACAAGGGGGAAAAAGCTTAATCCCCTAAATACTAAACTGACAAATAGAGGCACAGGGGACACAAGACAACTCAGAGATGATGGGCGGGGGGCGACTATGCAACACTTTTCCCAGTAAAAGAGCATATCTAATTGATGTGTTTGCCCCGAATTATATCCGAACACCAACAACACTAATATTCTGTACTTACTGTGCAGAGTTCCATGCTGCTGATTTGAGGCTTTAGGTGGGCTGATCCTGCTCTTAGGGGGGATTGACTCCGTGTTCTGGCCCCGCTCACCTGTGGCCTCGGCTTGGCTCTGGCTCTGGCTCTCTCCCTGCGCTTTTTCCGGCGCCGCCGGCAGAGACTTCTGCCTGGTCAACACGTTGTCAGTACCTGCCCTCATCAGCTTCTCGCCCACGCTCAGGACCCGGGTCCGGCCGGCGGTGCTGGCAGCGGCGGCGGCGGTGGCGGCCGTGCCAGGGCATTCCTTCCTGGGCGAGGGCAGCTTGGACCCGGCCCCGGCGGACGGGGGCCGGGTCAGCCTGGAGGCTTTTGACATCCTGTTGATGAGGGCGCAGGTGGATGGGGGGGTGGGGGGGTGGGGGGGGTCGATCAAGCCGGGCTCCGCGGGTCTTTCTCAGCCAGCGTCCCGTGGGCAATCCAGGGCTGTGCTCAGCTGGCGGTGACTCTCCGGCTCCAGCGTGTTGTGACTGGCGCAGGTAGGGCTGAGGGGGCCGGACCCCGGGAGGAGAGGGAGGGTACTTTTGGGAAGCCGGGGAGGGGAAGGCAGGCTATAGGTGAGGGGGGGAGGGGGCGGGTGGGGGGATTAATAGCTGCTTGGAAGGTGTTCTCTTCTCCTGAAGTGGCCTCCTGGGTTCACTCTCCAAAGCAAACTGTGTGTGTGAGTGTGTGTGTAGATAAACCTGTGGAGTGACAGGACGTGCTGTGCCAAAAGCCCACAGCAACTCAGGTCTCCAGTGTCAGCGCATTCCGCCTTTTTAATCCACACTCTGTTCCCCTGCCTTCAACGCTCCCTCTTTAACATCCGTCTCTTTTTCCTCCCCTCTATCGTCTATCTTCACCTACACTTTTTTTTTTTCAATAGGTTTCAAGATGAACTTTTCTTTCCTACCTCATGACTAATAATCTCCCCATGTTAGTGTCCTCCCGTGCCTCCTCTCGCCTGGTCTTTTTTCGCTTCGGTTCACTCGTTCCTTTGCTTATGCTCAGCGGGTAACCATTCCGCTGCTCCGGCAGGCAGAGCGAGAGAGG
>CAESWR010001016.1:242876-257770 GCA_903171835.1 Mullus surmuletus
GTGGTTATGAGGGATTTCCACCCCCCCCACCCCCACCCCCACCCCCACCCTTCTCTTAACAGACACGGTTCCTGGCATTTTAAACTGCATTGATTGCCGCTCGGACATTAAGCGTCTCAGTGTATCGGACCCCGTGGCTCGATGCCGCGCGGCCCCTTTGAAGCGGCGATAAATGAAAGGTGGAGGGAGGAGACGGGAGGGCCGGTGACGAGGGAAGCCGACTGAGGCTTTTTCTTCACCCGCAGAGAGCCTCTCCGTCTCCTCGACGGCCTCCACAGTTTCGCTCATCATAAGGCTGCACAATATTGGAAAAAAATTACATTGTGTCAATTTAATTAATCCTTACTTTATTTCATTTTAATTCATTTTGATTGTATGGGTCAGTTTTTCCATCTGTGCTGTACAGCACTTTGATCAACCTTGGTTGTTTAAAATCCTCTATAAATAAAGTCTGAGTTGAGCCAAGTATATATTGTGATATGAATAAATACAGCTGAAGTAATTCCAGATAACTGATGTTGCTTTTCTCTTTAACAGCACGTCTTCGCTTTTGGTGATTTTCTCTTTTCGTTGCTCATTTTTCAATGTTGTCACCAGCAGCGAGCAGTGTTTGTCAGGTACCCTTGAAATTAGATGACAACACGTTGAGTTCATTTTCCCCCTCCATCGCTGAACCTGCAACGTGACTATCGCGCACATCGCTATGACGATGCTCAAAGGATATATTTTACACGCCGATAAACACGCTCAGCACGCCGCAAACACACACGCACACACCCAAATATAGATGTTATTCCTGATGCAGACCTGCGAAAAACACCAGGTGGACGTCTGAGCTCTCTGAGGGAGACGGACAGTACGAGAGGAGGAGGTGAGAGGACACATTTCCATAATGTTTTTGTTTGTTGTCCTTTTTAAAAAGATCTCCAGTGATTCCGGGCCGGCAAGAGGAGCAGCTGCGTGGATTTATAGCAGATAGCGGCGCCGCGCGGGCAACTTTGCTGTCTGTGACGTCATCCTCTCAAACTTATTCAGCCTTTCGTTGACTCTCGGCGCTCAGTGTCTGTGGTAACAAAAGCTCCTCGTGACCGCCCGATGCTTCCCCAGGGACGGGGAGCCTTTGAAGGAACTCCCCCTGCAGGGACCGGGGTGGAAAATAAATTCGGGGGAAATAATTTTACCCCCGGCGGCTCGTGGGCTTTTTGAAGTGCAGGAACTTTGCGAGTGGGACTTGCAGCGCAAGTTCTGACGGGTCTTAACGTTCCGTTTCCCCCGAAAACCTGCAGGCGATGTCAGACCGTATAGGCTGTTTTTCCTTTTTTTTTTCCTTCAGTGCTCGGAAGTTACAGACATACATGCATTTCTCCGGGTTTTCAGAGGTACTGAACGCGCTGGCCTTTCGCCCAGACTCGCTATGGGCGTCCATTACGGCGATGGTGTCTTTAAGCTTCTGTCGAGGCGCGATGCATCTCCATGGCTTCAACCTTCACCCCTTTCATTTCAATGGAAATAATCAATAGCAGGATCACCGACCTTGGAATAACCTGGTTTTGACTCAATATCTGGCATGTTTTGCAGTTTCAGACCGCGACTGGCGCACATCCACAAGACTGCGAGGTCCCAGCGCTCGTTTGCTTTAAAAGAGTGCCACGTCTGATGTGTTTATTCCCCTTTAAATTCCAAACTTAAATTGAACCAGTGTGGTAACTTATCCTGTGAATTAATAAAAGCGCTTGCATAACTATAATATCCTCTTGGGCAGAATAATTCACTGATTTCCTTAACGAGAAGTGCTTTTTGTTTATGTAACTGAAGGTTACAGCAACCTGAATATATTAAACAGGAGTGTGTGAGCGGGTGCGTGCGTGTGTGTGTGTGTGTGTGTGTCAGAATAAGAAAATAAACATATCAGGCTGACAGATGGAGACGGGGAGCGACAGACAGGACTCATACGACAAATACCAATCTGAAGACAGCAGATATCCCATTACCGAGCCAGAAAGTGTACTAAGCTCTATCTACAGTGCCGCGCAACAAGCAGAACCCATCAGGACACACGCCGTTAAACTCACACACACACAGACTGGAAAAGGACAGAGTAAGAGGAGGAGGAAAAAAAGCGCTCATGTCACCCACAGAATGCAAAGTGGGACTGAACGAGCATCGTGGATGAGTTGCAGCTGACAGGCAGCTGTATCGTACAGCTCGCAGGACCAACAAAGGAACAAACAGATTAAGTAAGACGGATAAAAGAGCGAGCATGTTGGAGATAGAAGGACTATTGTGTGAAATTCACAGGAGGGATTTAGCCCAGTTTCCTCCCAGATTCATGCCGCCTATAATCTCGCACTTAATGTAAAGAACAGGACAAATCACAAGAGGATAAAAGTATATTTCTCGACACGCATGTTTGAAAAAGAAAATTGAACTGCTGCTGCTGAGCCGTTTGAGAGTGAAGGTGGAAACTGTAAACCTGCAATCTGTTCAAGTCTCAAGCACTCGGCTGCACGTAATGACACTCCTCAGACGTCTCCGCTGTGCCGGACGGCGCTTTAACAAAATACTCAACCTTCCATATGTGAAGATAATGGAAAGAAGAAGTGAAAGGCTCGGTTTGTGGTCGTTATCATAAATACACCCGCATGTATGCAGCCTCTTATGCAAGAGCAGGACTTGTTTATCAGTAAATGTTGGATATTTATGGGCTGATTCCAATAAGAAGGGTGCAGACCTGACGCCAAGGTCCAGGTAATATTCCCTGATGTTTAATTTACAGTCCTGGATCTGCACCAACGTTTAATGGCTTCCTCTGCAGTGAAAACATCTCTCACTGATAATGGCAATAATGATGCTGTAGCCGTGGCGACGATGATGTGACTGCGTATACCTGAGCAAATATTCGGGTTACAAAAGGAGTAACACGGGGCCAGGGGTCATATTTGGGATTTTAAAAAACAAAAATATGAGCATATTCCTGTTTTTCTATTGGGTTATTGGTGTTTACATGGCTGCGCGCAACCGCGTTATTGCTAATATTCCCGTTAGAAAAGGCTTATTTGACTGCATGTAAACATTGTGGGCGCTGTCATCGGTGACGGTCGCGCAAATAAACTAATATTTGAACGTGACCGAGGGGCAGCGCCGGAGAGCAATGCAGGTTTTCATGTTGACGGCGCAAGCGCTGTCAAGTAATCAGATTAATAAAACATTAGGGTGGGCTCCCTCACGGTGATAAAGTGTCATTATTATGCAACGCTGTTTGCATAATTTTGCACGGCGCTGCACACGTACTTGTACAGTAGCTCGTTTGGCCTCGGGCGCCGCGTTGGTGCTCCCGCTCCATAGGACGCCTCTAACTCACTTCTTGCATTTCATTTAACTCGCTTGAACTTTAATGGGATTCTGGTCCAATGCACCACTGGACCCTCGCCATCCCGGCTGCAATAATGAAATGTACACAGTTCTTTTGAACGAGAAGGAGGAGGAGAGTATTTCGGCTAATCTTAGTATGAAAAATTGAAAGTGTATTGATAGATCTATGTAATTATGCTTTTTTATCTGTGTGGTCATTTCTATGTGGTTTAATATTTGCTCATTTATGAGAATTGATGAAGGTTCCATCTTTATGCAGCCTAACCCGCCCACATTCAATGACCCTCTCTGGTTTTTCTCAAATAACTCAATCAAGCGTATTTCTGCCGCCATTTTCATAATTCTATTAACTGTGTCGCGCCTGTATATATTGAACCGAACAGCTGATATCCTCGCGCACGCGTCTCAGCTGTCTCATTTACACATTTCATGCGGCCGCATTGAGACGTCCTTTAATGAGGTTCCTCTAATCCTGCTTTGTTTGAACTGTCTATCAGTTTCCAGCATACAGTGTTTGTTCTTAATATTCCTCGGCCCCCGATTCCCTCTGCCTTTATCTGACACGCTGTCGGGTTACCGGGAGACTCTTCCGGGGGGGGGGGGAGGGTTGCATAAGCGCTTCACGATTACGGCCAAAATAAAAATCTGATTTTTTCTTTTAGCAATATTGACACCACGATTATTGATGATGGCGATTATTCATTTGTGAAAAGAGCAAGTGCCTGTATCTTATGATGTAGCATAATTGTAAATAAAGAATACCTGAATACGTGAGCTTATATGAATAGTATATTTTTCACTTCCACGTGAATTAATACATTTTCAAAAATAAATATGCCATCACATCAGGCGTCATGGGAAACCATGGCAACCGGTGGGGATTCATACAGTCTCGCTCGCCCCCCTAGTGGTTGGCTGATTGCAAGTTGAGGCAGTGATTGATTTGAGATGTAGTAGAGTCAAGGCGTAGAGCGCATATTTCTGATTACGCGCATATAATTGTGGCCGCAAAATATCGCGACTTTGATGTAACTTCGATTGTTTGCGCAGCGTTGCGTCACTGTCTCGCTCCCTCATTAGCCTAGAAACCGCCCGCCCCTCCTGTTTGAAAGGAGTCACCGCGGGTCGCCCAGCGTTTGCCTCACCCGGCGACCCATAAGCGCAGGGATAAAAGGGTGGCGTGTAAACGTGTAAATCGTGCGGCGCTGGGTTCGCACGCGGAGGCTGAAGCGCAGACCCAACAGTCAGCGCTCCATCTGGCCGCCGCTCCCATAAGGAGTCATTACATCAGCGTGTACACGCTATACGCTGCCTGCCGCTAACTTGTTACCCAGTGTGTAGTTGTTGGCAGCAGTCTGTGGGTTAATGCAGCGTGGACCGCTTACATAAGATCGGGGGGAAAAAGCATAACTCATTAGAACAAATGGAGCTTGGGCCTCTTAAAGGGACAGTGCCCCAATTAGGAAGCTTATACGACATTGAGGACTACCTGATGGGCGGTGGTTATACGGCAAAGGATTATTCAAAGTGTGTCATGTAAATATACACTGTAAAAAAAAAACTGCGAAGATGAATTACCGCCTTATGTATTTTATTCTCTGCGCAGATTTTTGTGCCGATGTAATAAAATCCATGCCGGCGTCTCGGCGCGTGTCTTGGTAAACCACGCGCACCCCCCGCCCCTCCACGCCGGTGAGCGAGGAGCGCTCCTTGATCTCTACCTCGGCTAATCTGAAGTGAAGGTAGTCAGGCTATCAGTGGGGAATTTAAGGGGATTACACATGCTGAGCAGAATAAGGCTTAGGCGGAGTGCGACGCGATCTGCTGAGAAACCTACGCGGGGATACACGGCCACGCCGGCGTGTGTAAACGGTGGCGATCGGCGTGCAATCTAGCGTCTCTTCGGGGTTCTTCCCGCCCGGCTGAGTCTCGGGGGTGGGAGTTTTCAGACGGAGCGTGCACAGGTTTAAGATGGCAGCGGTGATTACATCATCAACAAGGAGCCGCACTCCGCTGTCATCCGGGGAGAGCCTGGCACGGGAAGTTACCCGACTCCACGCCACCCGGCCGCTCAATCAAAGTCTGAGCAGGCCTCGGGTCTCGTGGCGGAACACAAACAAACAGCCACTGAGCCGTCTGCGCGGGATTGCAAACAACGACGGCTTCATTCAAGCCAGGAGGCGGGCGGACACTGGGTGATTAAAATGCCCATCAATGCACCAACACAAGGGGTCGGACCTACGGCTGTAGAACCTCCAGATCAGTCTTGGTCTGAAGGTCCCACTTTAAGGGACTCAGTCACATCTCGGAAGGACATACCTATAGATATGAACGAAAAAAACCCTTAATTGCTTGAAAACGAGTCAAAGAGGCTGGCAAAGCACCAAAATTCAAAATGTTCAAGAAAATTATTAAAAACTACATTGCTGAAAAGAAATGTTGCTGTTGCATTTATGTAAAAGCAAACAAAAAAAGACAGTGGTCATTTGATCTGTTTTGTTGAGATTTTCTTTGATATAAAGGTGCATCTCAAGAAATCAAAATATCATAGAAAAGTACATTACCAGTATTTCAAGTCCAAAATCCCCAAACAAGTACTGAGTTCATATAGATGGACAAAATGACCATATTAAAAATTCCTTTTAAAATCGTTTTGTAATTTGAAGAATATGAGAATGTATGAGTTTCACTTTTTTGGACTGAATCACTGACATAGATAAACTGCCTTGGTCTCGACTTCCAAATGTCTTGTCTCGGTCTCGTTACTTTGTCTCGATAATGTCTCGGCCTCGGTTGCTGCGCTCTTGACTTCAACACTGGTCTGACCTTCAGAGAACGCTCATAAACGGGGATAAGAGCGAACACGGGGCGAGATGGAGGCGTGGAGGCAATAACGTCCAAATTGAGACATCGGCACGAAATACATAAAAACATACAATCCGCCGGAGTCCCCAAACAGCCAATAACCTGAGAGCCCCCCGGCAGCGGCTTCGCGGGTGTCAGTTAATCACTCGCTCTGACGTTTGCTTTGGGGCGATCAGAGGACGGTGACGCATCGCCGCGATGTGGTCTGGTTTGTATCGGAACCCCGCGAGGGAAATCAATGAACACACATTGATTGTCAGCTATCCTATTACTCCGGCTGTATCGCTGCGGGGCTGGGTTTTCACAGGTCACACTGCTATTTATTTATATATATACGCACATATGTATACATGTTAGGGGAAAAAAGGAAAACGCTTTCACCATCACAAGACAAATTATCTCCTGCATTGTCTGTTATGAGTAATTCCCGCTTTGCACCCATGATGGTTTGGCAGCGAGCAACAGCTTAATTAGATATCTAAATGGCTGGTGGAATTTTTTTTTTTTTGCAGGATTTCCTCCAAGTATTTATTACATGGATGGCAACCAACTTTTTTTGGAAACACGAGGAACACCAAATGCCAAAAAAATACTCAAAATTAAAAAAAAAAATAATAATAATAGGAAAAAACCTCCTGGCATTTATCACGACGGGAAGTGAATTGCCCGGGAAGCCGCGCACTCGGGTTGCTTCGAAATACCATCTTCCCTCTGATTTCCTGCGTGTTTACCTGCCGGGGTCGGAAAACGTGGAGGCGCTCGGGTTTTAAGCGAGCCGCACAAATTAAAAACCACGCGGTGACTCACGCGTCTTGTTTGTTCCGAAGCCTCGCGAAGCAAAAAATAGCAGCGGCACTGGATGAGCGGGAGAAATTGCGTCTGTTAGGTGACACCCTCTCCCCGGATAAACACTCACACACACACACACACACACACACACACTTCCCTTTTCTCCCTCCTACACACCAAATCATGATGACAGTGACTGCTCATCCCGCCGGCTGCCTCCTTGTCAACGCTGGCCCAGATTTCATCAGATTATACAAATGACATCATCAGGCGTGTGTGTGTGTGTGTGTGTGTTTTTGTTGAGCTTGTGTTCCGCCTTTGTGTGTGCTAAAAACGCCGGAATTTACGCAGCTAAAACGTGTTCCCGCTGCAGGCCAATGAACTTCCGTGGCTCTTTCTGCTTAAATGCACGTACGCAGTGGACGAGGGCATCCGGCCGCGGCGTAATCCCGCTTTGTCGCGTCAAACCGGGGGGGTCGTGACTCCGTTAGACCCCCCCGTTCCTGCCTGTCCTTATTCACTCATAATAGAAAACAGCCTCCCATCTCGATTCATCATCACGTTCTGCGACTCCATGAATCAAGTGCCACATTTCTCTGCTTTCAAATAAGGTGAGAAAAGGTCTCGCGGTCCGGTTGCGGCATTTCGACCAAAAATAAATTGATTTGAGCCCCGAAGAGCCGGTTCCCAGCTGGAACCGGCCAAAAAAAGATAGCAGGTTCTAATTAACCCGAGCCGCGAACCGAGGCGACACCGGCGAGCGTTTCATTTGAGAATTTTCCCTGTGTATTTTTTTCTTATCGTTCGGCAGCAGTTCATGTGCGGTTGCTTTAATTCTTACTGAACCAAAAATCTGCAGGAGTGGAGTAAAAGCCCACCGGCGCCCAGTGCCCTCCATCAACTCGCCTCGACTTGTTTCGCATCTTGATTCTGCAGAAATTGGAAACCTGAGTTGGTTTGCTGCAAAAGCCTCAATACTGGAAGTGATCACGAGCCAGAGCGGATTCAGTGAAAGAGGATTATTATTTTTAATTTTTTTCCTTTTACACATCGGGGTCTGATTTAAGCACCGCTGACAATAAGGAGTTAAGATGATGAGCCGGAAGTCCTCAGAAATGCCGTCACCATTGTTCCTCCACCTCCAACATGTTTACATGCAGTCAGATAAGCCTTTTCTAACCGGAATATTAGAAAAATCACGGTTGCACGCAGCCATATAAACACCAATAATCGGAATATGCTCATATTCCATTTTATTACCCCTGGGTTGCTCCTTTTCTAACCCAAATATTTGATCATGTATACTCCGATCAGGGTATAACCATGAGAAGGAACATGAATTTGTGTTCTGGCATGTTCTATTTGCAAGGAATCTTGGTCTTTGGAGTCCAGGAACTACTTTTAAACATGGCCAAAAACAACACCACGCCAAATTTTTGGAGTGAGGAGGAAACCGATCACTTCTTATGAAAGACACAAACATCCTGGCATTTGCAGACAGTAAAAAGTAGCGGGATTAAATAGCCAGATCTACGATAAGGTGGGCGGAAAGTTACGCCAAACAGGGTTTGTAGCAGATGTTCTCTGTGCGTCGCTGGTTTAATCGGAATATCCCAAATGATTACAATGAACATGGATACTGGAATAACCCTGTTTGCGGACGCATGGAAACCGGAATATGTACCTTAACCGGAATACTGACTGCATGTAAACGTAGTCACTGATAACGGGGTCACCGGAAAGTCGCATAATTTCCGTCAAAACCGACCACGTCCCCGTCGTTGCCACGGCACACCGAAAAAAAACTTCCGCAATGTCTAACTCCACCTCCTTCCCGCTGGTCCCGTAACAAGCAAGCGTTAAGGCGCCGGCGTCACCGCGGCGCTGCAACAAAAAAAGCATAACGATGGCGTCAGATAAAGACCGTGAGAAACGTGTGAGCGGATCTTTTCTCCCTTATCCTATTGGAGCCTGAGAAAATGCCCCGGCTCGTCACAGCGATCCCCAGCTATTGGCTAGTGATGACCCTGACTAAGCCATTTTCTGCTGCATGTGCACTCGTCTCCCTCCCTCTCTCTTTCTCTCCTTCTCTCTCTCCGTCAGAGCCGCCAAAGGGATTTGGGTGTCCTCACAGATGCCAGTATTTCATGCTTTCGACACGCAGGCTTTCACTGTCTGCATGCCTGGCAGCGTGGAAAGCATTTAGAGAGAAGGAATGGGAGAGAAAAAA
This sequence comes from Mullus surmuletus, assembly GCA_903171835.1. Lineage (NCBI taxonomy): Eukaryota > Metazoa > Chordata > Actinopteri > Syngnathiformes > Mullidae > Mullus > Mullus surmuletus. Next base: position 252,133 of record CAESWR010001016.1, read on the forward strand.
CAACAACAAAAAAACACAGCATCCTCTTCTTGACAACTTGCTAATTACGCTACAAAGGCTCGCCTGCCGTCCATAATGCATTGGACGCGTCGCGATCCAGAAGGGGAAAAAAAAAAAAAAAAAGGGACAATGCCGCTAATTGATTTGCTTTCTGATCTCAAATTAGTGGGTAAATAGGTGCCTGTTTGCATTTTCCACTTGTTCCTCTTCCCGATGTGGCAAATTCAAAAACAGGAGGGGAATTTTCTAAGGAGGCGAGCGGAACCTATGAAAGTATAATCCGGGACGGCTCATCCTGGCTACCGGCTTCAGTGAAATGCCTGTCTGGATGCGGCCGGGGGAGGCGAGTGAGATGGAAGTGAATATTCAATTACAGCAGAGATTTAAAAAAAGAGAAGGGGAGGGGGGGGGGGCGGTTTGATCATTTGCCTCCATTCACTGTCGGAGAGGATGGCGGGAAGCCAGGCGGCCTTTGAGGCAAACAAGAAGCGGGGGTCCGGGAACAAGTGCAGCTCTGAAAGGTGTAACGTGTGAGCATCCAGCCTTTGTTTACACCGCTTATCCTGATCAGGGTCACGGTGGTCTGGAGCAGGTCAGTGGGTGAGGGGTCAGCTGTTGTCCACAACAGAGGCTAATATCTCTGAAGTGTGGAGCGGCGGAATAACAACCAAACACACACAAAAACCAACCATCCATACTACAAAATAGGTAATAAAAGTATGTAGGATTCGTGCTGATATCGGATCAGATTTATATCAGTATCAGTCAATATTCAAGACTGTAATATCGTGAAAAATTAGTATCGGGACTCCACTACTGAACACAACAATTCGACTCACGCTGCATCAAAGCATCCTGAAATAACACCAACTGTTTTTTGTAATCATGGAGAAAAATGACCCTGGTGCCTAATGAGTCCTAATAGTTCTGCTTTCTAGATTTGAGTCTTTCATCTGGGTTTTTGCTGCACCTGATGGGTAAAAAGATGTATGCTTTAATAAGAATCAATGAACATAAAAAGCACTTGCATTGCATTGGGAAAAAAAAAACTTCATAAAAATTAAACCTCTGATCGTCTGAATGTGATGATGTCATTGCCAATTCAGGGTTACGCAAATATCCTCATAGCTAGATTCAATAAAAGATTTATATGAATCGGTTATATCAGTGCCAGCTCATAATACTCCCCGTAAATATGGAAATATGAATACGAGTGAAGGATATATAAGCAAATAAAATGGCAGATAATGCTAAATAAACTGTCCTTCACAGCCCGCGGACGCGCGTTTGCCGAGCTCGTCACGGGAAGCCGCCGCTCGGAGCTCGGCTCCAGAGCCACATTTCTGAATCTATCAGCGAGCTTTGGCTTTTGAAAGTGTGTGTGTGTGTGTGTGTGTGTGTGTGTTTGTGCGAGGAGCATATGGAGTGCAGCAATACAGATAACGGAGCATTGTGATGTGAATGGAGCGTGCAACGGCGCTGTCCGTGGTGCTGAAGTCTTTTTTTTTTCTTTCCCCCGAGCTGCACTAACTTGCTTCCAGTCAGGGACATTTATCTTTCTTTCTCTCCCTGCTTCACACACAGACACACACACACACACACACACACACACACCCATACACACACACACACTATCACTTAGTTTCAGCTCAAAATATATTTTGATCTCCCTACAAATCTGCCGTCCTGAATTCAATCCAAAACCACTTTTATTACGTATATCTAGATTATCTATACTAAAAAGGCCGTGTTTCTGAGGGGCTCAGCCAGAACATGGGCGTAAGTAGTGACCTGGAAAGGAAAAAAAAAAAAAGGCAACCAATAGGACGCCGAGACGCTGGCTAATTCCACAGCAGCCCCCATCGCTCAGGCCGCCGAAGCCAGACTGATGCCTGACCTCCAGCTGTCTATCCATTTTGCGCTCAATTAGCAAAGAACTCTCAACCGCACATGGACAGAAGATCTCGGCGCGCGTGACCTTTCTCTTCCCCCCGCTAATTAAATTACTAATAAATCTGGACGCCAAATTTCTCTGTCACAAAAGAGTGGGCATGGAGGTCAGGGAGAAGAGAAGCAAAGTTGACGCAGTTAGAACAGAAGGGGGTTGGGGGGGGGGATTCAGGTGGAAAAGTGGAATAATTGTTTTTTCGGAGAATTAATGGGAGAAAAAACAGACAGAGAGACATCACAAATTAAAAAATGCCGCAGTCCGTCAGTCAATATTTCGCCGTCCTCCTCTCCTCCTTCCCTCCTGCCTCTTTCCTGCCTCCTCTGCCACCTTGGCACCGGCCTCGCTCTGGCTCTGGCACCGCGGCTCCCTCCCACCTCGCTGCCCCTCGTTCCCTCAGTTCCCCTCTCGGCGGCCAGATTTACGGCTGAACTTAAACGCCGCACAGAGTCGCCTCACCAATGCTCACAATGCTCTTAAAAGTCAATTTACTCGCTTCTGTAATCCAGAGTAATCTGATTTAACGTCCCGGAATGAATGCAAACACTTGGTTCTGTGCATTCAGAATGATGATTACTCTGGGTACAATGTAAGGGATGGATAAGGGAGCGTCTACAAATGTCAGAAATGGACAAAACAATGAAAAAAGGTTACAATTGTTGCTGTTAAACTTCTTCTACAATCATTAAATGATATTTTGCCCAAAAACACCTCTGACCAAGCGTTCACTCATTCACACACTGACACACACTCTCATACACACACGCACGGCGGCCATCTGTCACGTTGTAACCTCCCCCGAGCTCGCTTTCCCTGGCCGCCCTGCCGGGACACATGCTCGCTAATGATTCCATAACTTTGTTACCACCTCATTATGGCGGTTAGGAAGCGCCGTGGCTCGATTTACTGCTCCTTAATAGACTAGCGGCGCGGGCTCATCTGCGCGACGGCCGGATTGATTCACCGCGCCGGCATGGCGGAGGCTGCGTGGTGGCGGCGCTGACCTCCACCTGCTCCTGCCATCATCACGTCCATCTGCCTCTTTTCCCTTCCCTCGTCTGCATCCGAGCTCCCACTTCACACGAACTACGCTTTAACTCAGCACGTCACATCGCCTGGGAAAAAAAAAACCCAACTACAACACATCGCCTTCACATGATTTTCAGAAAGAAAGCTCGAGCGAGTCCACACGGAAACATCCACCTTTTGCCAAAGTATTCCTTTTCAGCACAGCCAGAAACATTTCAGTGTAGGCAGCTGCTCCACGGGTTTATTTCACCCTCCTGAGAAACTCTCAGAGGGAGGGTGGGGGCGGCATCAGAAGCCAGCGTGGGGCTTCTTAAGGAGGGTGGGCGCAGGGGAATGAGCAGGGGGGGGGAGGGGGGGGTAACCAGCACTGGAGATGACCTTTTTGGTGGTGACCAGTTGGTCTCGGCGGCGGATAATCCCTGGAAAAGCCGGCTCCCCTCCTCCAATTCACACAGGCCCGTTTCCTAGACAGGCACGCGTTTGATGCGCCGCACAAAGCAGCAGTCATCAAACAGCTCCGATGATCATGTCGGACTCAAATGATCAGCGAGTGATTCATATTTTCCGCATAACTCCGCTTTGACAGGAACGATGCCATGCAGCCTTCCCGGCGTGTTCTTTCTGTGCTTCCTCCGCGCGGCACATTAGCCATCTCCTCCGCCTCCCTCCTCGCTCATTGGCCCTTGTGCCTGATTTAGCCAGTTGCCTTTGGGCCTGCAGCAACTGGCGGTGGTATAGAGGGCCATGTAAATGTCACCGTCTCCGAGGCTGTGCTCTGCGGAGCGTGAAATGAAATCTGGCAGAGTTTTAGGGCCCTGCCTCTCCTCACATGGACATCCCGCGGTACACAGGCCCTATAAAGAGCACCGCCGCCCGGCCCCGCCTCCTTTCCTCATCAATTATTTAGGTGACAGGTTGAGAGTCCTCGCCGTCACGGCCGTGCGGGTGAAAATATTTCCCCGACACGTGTAAGCGATATAAGTTCACAAAGAATTTCAAAAAAGATGATCACTGCTGCCATGTGAAAATTTGTTATCTTCTGCTAATCCAAAACTAATCCCGCAGATCATGCACCCGTATCAGGATTACGCCGTGTCGTACGCGTGTAGCGAAGAATCCACACATCTAAGCAGCTTCGCGTGGCGCAAAACCCTGAAACGAGCAATTGATTTGTGCTTTTTTTTTTTTCGACCGGAGGAACCCGCAAGCGCTTCCTCCGCCAGTGGATGATTGGCAGCGCGCTCGAGGGACTCTTTCTCCGGGTTTAAGTGGAGAGCCACCTCTTTAGACGCCATTTTGGATTCCGGAAAAAATGAGAGGCGGTTTCGCCTCAGAGCATCTCTCGGCGGATCTCGCTGTCAAAGGCGAGATCAAAGCCAGCCTCGAGCGCGTGAAGGTCTGAGGTTGGAGAATTTCTGCTCTGACAGTCAGGCCACACAGGCCGGCCCTCTGTCATACTACACTCCAACCAAATGCACGGAGATCAATTAAGGCCCCGAAATATCTGATCTATTGTCGTCTCATCTCCTCCGTTTAGAGCTGCACCCTTTTCGCGGCTTATCTTGGCCTCTTAAATAAATCTCCTTGCTTTAAATAAACAGGGCTTTTCCCCTTCCGCCGGGTCACACGACAGGCTGGACCGCCCGCAGAGACGCTGACATGCAGCTGCCGGCACCGCTGAGAGGCCGCTTTGAGATCTTCAATAGGGTGAATGATAGAATATTCATGGCGGCGAGGAGCTCGGATCGGCGGCGAGCACCAGCTTGCCTGTGAGCCTTAAAATGGCTGACTCCGAGCGAGCGATCGCCCGCTGCGTGACGGCGTCCGGCGACTCAGAGCGGAGTCAGTGTTGGGAGGATCTTCGTCACGGCCCTGATTCATCGCCATCCTCCTTCTCCTGTCACGGCCTGCTGAGATGCGGGCGAGCCAGCTGCTCCGGGGCAGCGCGGGGGGCCGTGCGGGGGGGGCCCCGGCGACGGCGGAGCGACGCTGGCAGGTCAACAGAAGCCCTCGCGCCGCTCCAGCGAGTCCAACTTCACCAAACTGACATCGCCAGAGCTGGAGCTGCTGCGTGGTCTGGGGGGTGTTTTCATTAGAGGGGGGGGGGGCTTGGTAGTGTTGCTCTCCAACTGTTTGTGACACTTGGTTGATTAATGGACATGTTGCCGGTTTGAGCCAATTATCAGACATCCAAGGGCTTTGAAAAATGAAAAAAATGTCAAATTCAAAGATTTTCCACTTATAATTTCGAACAGCTTTTACATCAGACAGTATTTCAGGATTATCTACCAGCATCCTTTGCGTTGAAAAATGAGCAACAAAGAGAAAATCCCGGAAAACAAAGACTTGGTGCCAAAAAGAAAAGCAACGTTTGAATTATTTCGCCTACACGAATTGGTTAAATTTCCTGTATTTTTTCACATCGCAGCCCTAATTCAGTCCAATCCTAATCGTCAGAAGATAGACGACTGCTCACACAGATCAGTGGATCCTACATTTCCCACAATGCAATTTGCATAGTGCTATTTTTCATCAAACCAGCCTGTGTGCTGAATGACCTCCTGTTTCAAAGACCACTCCTCAGCTTTGGCCTTCATCCATCCCAAACAGCGCTGCAACTCACAACCATGGAACCCAGCATCTGTGTTGGATTACACACAC
>CAESWR010001016.1:365610-376222 GCA_903171835.1 Mullus surmuletus
AGTGACAGAGCAGAAGCGTCTAGACGAGTCTGAGGCAGCGGCACATCAGGTATGCACTCTGCCACGCGGCTCACACTCGCTCTCACCAAATATTTCTACTCCATCTGTCCAGAATGAATGAGTCTGATCCTAAAACCTCAACCTGCAGGAACAGAAGTGAATTCCAGAGATATAACAGGTGTACACACACACAACATCCACCTCTGGGTGTTAATTAGTCATCTTTTTTACTCTTGGATTACACTTAAAAAGGGAGATGCAACTGAAGTGAGGGGTTTAAGCTGGAGATGATGAGTTTCTGAGGAGATGCACCTGTGCCGTATCCTCTCCACTCCACCAAAAATAACCACAACACACACGCCAACACACACAACTCCCAACCCAAAACACAGAGTGCACACAAACCGACCTTCCTTCCTTCTCTCTCTCTCTCTCTCTCTGCTTGCTGAGGCTGCCTCCTGCATGATGCACTCTTCTTGAACTCTGCTGGCTGGTCCCCCTGCAGCATGCACCAACCCCCGCAGCGCACACACACACACACACACACACACACACACACACACACACAGGAGCACAGAGAGAGAGAGAAAGAGAGAGAGAGAAAAAAAACAACAATTGACACGTTTTCCTCACATCCAACAACACATGAGCTGGTTTATTGCTGCCATATGCGTCTGCCGTGGAAGCTGCAGCGTGTTAATTGCGCAGGTGTGTCGTCATCAAGTGATGAGCACAGGTGTGCTGACAGGTAACACCTCACGTGAGCCGAGCTGCGTCATCTACACATCCGCCTCCATTGCTATGAATGGGCTTCAAAACAAAATAGACCCCTGGTTTGGTGGCGGGGGGACTATTTTTAAAAACACACGCATTGGTTCTACACTTTGAGCAGGTTGTTTACTCGATTAGCGAAACATCCAATAATAAACAGCTGACTTGGCGGCGGTGCTGCTGCAGTGTCAGTGTGTGTGTGTGTGTGTGAGAGAGAGAGGGAGAACTTACCTGCCTGTGCATAAAGAGCCTGTCTGCTGACACACTGCAGGAGAGAGAGGGAGAGAGAGAGACATAGAGAGAGAAGGGGAAAAAAAAAAAACTTTCACAGCCTTTATCTTGAAATTATTTAGAGCCGGCGACTCGGAAGCGGCGGCGTCTCGCGGCGGAGAAAGAAGAGCGTCCCCCCATTCCCCGCCGGCCGTCCTCCTCCGCCGGGGCGACCGAGGGGGGAGACGCGAAACTCCATCTCCAATTTTATCAATTTCAGACACACTCCAGACAGTCTCCGAGCGGCGGCGCGCTCGCTCGGCGGCGCGCGTGCACGCCGAATGGCGCGGGAAGCGGGCGTAGAGGGCGTCACGCGGAGCGGCGGCGCGCGCGGCCAATGGCGGCGCGGCGGACGAGGCCGGGGGCCAATAGGAGCGGGCCGTGCGCGCCAAGGCCCGCCCCCTCCCCCCCCCCTCCCCAACCTCTCCTCGCGCCGTCTGTTGACAGTGCGCTGAATAAAACAACAGTCTGAGTTAAGCAGTTCATTGCTCCAAGATGTGGGTCACTGACTGCAGCCTATTCACTCTGGGAAAAACACCCAGATACATGCTATCATCCGCTGCAAAGAAACACTGCACCCTACGTTTGACCCACTCATAAATCAAACAGTTAAATAAATATTATCCTGCCTTGATAACAACATCATCTCCATTTCCAATTTTGACACATTTTACCACAATACACCATTTAATATCAATATGGACTGATTTTTTTCATCGTCCCATATGCCTTTAACTCTGTTTATAATTGCCTATCTGAAAAAGCCATTATTTCAATGATGTGATACAGTGTTGACATCTCAAGTTACAAATGAAATCATTTTTAAAGTGACAGAACCACAATAACTGGTTCATCATTACACCTTCAAAGGCTTAAAAATGGCTGATTTTTCAAATAATTCCACTCTTAAGAAAGACATCAATTCATGGACTGATCATTAACACACTACCTAAGAAAATACAGTGCACAGCTTCTAAAAGAATTCTTTAAATGGAGGTTTTCATATATATCTATTTGTTTATCGTCTAAAAAAAGAAACATACCACTTTGAGAACACATTGGCTTTGGCACTGGTTTATTGGAGCACTTTATTTATCTCTCTTTGGTGCGTGAGTTACTGGGAAAGTTGTTTTCTGACCATTTATAGACATATTCAACTTGTCACAGTCGGTTATAATCTGTGAATGAAAAATCCCTCTCAATTTTAATTCAGCAAAGCAATTCTACATTTTATGACACTATATTCGGGTGTCTGACAATGATGGAAATGTGATTCAAATCCCAGTTTCCCATGTGGGACTGAACCAAACATCCAGAAATCTGTCCAAATAGTTCTTGAGTATGACCACATCGCAACACGTTCATTTTTACTTCCCCCTCATTGAGAAAACTGCTCCAACTAGGACACGGATTCCGTCTCAGAGGGTCTCAGACAGGGCAAGTCTGCAGCTACACACAATACATAATGAACTGAAAAATGTACTGATTAAATTCTTGTCGCTCACAGCATCTATTGCCGACATATACCCACTCCCACTCCACAGACCCAGTTTCACTTTCTTAAGATAGTTGCTGATGAATTGACGGCAAAACAGATTGTCTCACACAAAACAACTTCCAAGATGGTATTGAAATTCTGTCAAAGTCTACACAAGGCAGAGTCTACACAAGGCATACAGACAAGTTTGTTGTAAAAGAACCTCTGTCCTTTGGATAGAAAATAACAAGTCTTGTCTCCTTCAGCTCTGCACCCTTTAATTTGCATTGTTATGGAAAACCGCTGGATTTGGATAGGGCACAGAATCATTGAGGTCACCATAATAGAGTGTGACAGCTCCCCTTTTCACATCTATTTGGAAGTAAAATCAAAATTCCTGGGAAACTGAATCCATGGCGTATATAAATATCTTATACAGCTTTTTCGGAACATCTGTTTGGAGTGAATTTTTAAAAAGATGTGAAATACATATTGATATGAATTGCACCTGCATTCATTTCAAAAAGATAAACTCGATATGCACGTATGTTTGCACACTACATGAAGAGCTTGGGAGGCTGAAAGATAGGTTTGGGGAAGTTTTATAGTATTCTACAAAAATATTTCCTTTTTTTTCTGTGTTGCAGCACACAAGTTTTCCGCCCTCAAAAGTTAAATAAAAACTGTGCAGGCAAGTGCACTGGAATTATGACTTTGTAATTTGTCAGATTATCGATCAGATGTATGGATTGCATTTATGGGGTTTCTAAAAATAAATGTTGGACCGTATAATGCATATGCAGCACACGACATGTCAGGATGTGCATGTGAGTTTGCATTTCATACTGTACGAGAGAAAACATTTGCAGACTCAACATTTTGGCTGCTTAATCCCCGCAGTCCATTACAATACACTGGCTGTCTTTTGCTTGGAAAGTCCCTTTACGCTCTTGCAAATTAAAAATCTCACGGCTGATCCCCTCCATCGCCCCGGCTTTCAGATATTGACCTTGTGGTGCGACAAAATAGCTTCTTCCTCACTGTGGGACCCCATAATGAGCCAATACAATGAGGTTTCACTTCGCTGCTCACCTCTCTTTGGTGTCTCCCGGGGTCTTTGTTGACGTTTGTCAGCCCAGGAGGAATTGGGGGCGTTAGAATTCCACTGTAGGCAAGCAGCAGACAACAACTTTGACTCCCGGACTTAAGCACGAAGGAGGGGAAAAATTTGGTGCGAGATAAACCTTACAGGGAAGAAAAATCAAAGGAGTGGCTTGAATGAAGATTAACCACTGTTTTGAATTTCAGCCAAGGTGATTGAGGTTTAAGGAGGGCGCACATTTACTCCGATGGCATCTTTGCTGTGTTGAAAGAAAACAAAAATATTTCTAAACTTTCACTGCCGTTTCTAAACCGGCTGTGCCATTAAACCCGCCACAAATAGTAAAGCTGTTGGCGGTGAGAGTGATGTAAGGTCTGCCCCTACGGACCTGTCAAGACATCCTGACAGGCTATCTGACTGCTAAACGGATCAAAAAAGAAAAAAAATGTTTCCAGCAACCGTCTGCACCATGTCTGAATCACGACTGGTGCCAGTTAACCCCCCCTAGCTACAACTGTGAATAAAGTTGGAGAGCAAATCAGTGTGTTTGTCAAATGTGAAATAGTCCAATTTCCATGTAAGAAGAAAGTTTCACATAAAAGTGCACACATCTAATCTGTGTCTCCCCTGCATGCTGATTTACTCCACAAATGACAATATCTCCGTTTAAATTTCTTGGGACTCTGTAAAACATACTGGTCTGTTTGTGCAGCATCAATGTCACGACTCCAACCAACGGAAAAAGTTATTTTGCTTCTGTAGTCTGTTCTTGATGGGAAAAAGGAGTCACCGCTGACATGTTCGAGTCTGAATAGTTGAGTGATTTTATTACAGAATAGAACCAATCGAGAGAACCTCTGTATGTAAATTTTGGGGGGTATCTCTCAACAAGTGGATTAGGCCTCTTTAAATACAATTATCTCAAAACTTTATCTCTACATACTAATGAGGCTCCTTTGGACACTTGAAGCTGTCACGTAAAGCGGATAACATCTCATATCAGCAGGTGCCAACACAAGTATACAACTCTATGAGATCTAACAAAGTTCAACATACGACTTATGATCGTAATAAACTGTACAACGCTCCCTTGTCATGCCTCACATTGTACAAATGACTCAAAAAGCTCAATCATACCTTGTAGATAATTATAGATGTTGGAAAAATGGTTGAGACTCATACTGGGTGCGACCATCTGTATTGATATCTTCAGCGAATGTATGCGTTACTATTGCTTATAATCCCATCGAGAAATAAGATACATCTTAATAGAGGAAAGAGCTGTTTGCACCCGTAATTGCAGTACAGGTCCTCTCCAAAGCTGACTGAGGGACCTTTCATTATTCTAGTTCAATTTCTAGATTGTTATGGCTGATGTCCAAGGACAGATAAGTGTTAAACATCAGCTGCAGATCCTGCCAGCAAAGGTTCCCTGGTAATGAACCCTTCAAGTGATGACTTTCAAGTAAAGACACTGGCAGAGTGAAGGCAGCGCATTAAAGAAGCGCATTAAAGTTTCTTAAAAATAGTTTATTAAAAAAACAACAAAAAATGCATAATCTACAGTAAATGCACCTGAAACAGCAGAATGCGCAGGAAAGATAGCATCACATAATGGCCAGCCGGTCTGGTTGGACCTGCCTGGCTTTTTTTTGCAGCGAACCGACCGGGGGAGCTGGAGTTTCCCACAATGCATCAGCACTGCAAACACAGCGCCGCCATGTTTTCCCCGCGGCCGTGGATGGAAGTAGTCGTCGCATAGAGGCTCTCACCCCGCAAAACACAATCCCACGGGTTTACTGGTCGCCAGGATGGAGAAAGTGTGAGGATTAAATGCAGCCTCCGCCCGTGTAGTCAAACCCGGAAGTGTTGCACCATGTCGACCGACGCGCAGGGTGAGTTATTACTCCGCCGATGCTATGCTAGCTGGCTAGCTAACACTAGCGTGTTGCGCCATAAATATATATATAAATATATGTTCGATAAAATATCACGTAATCATTGAAAGGAACCACTCGGGTTTTAGATTAACGCTGATATTTTGATTTATTACCCAGCTGGAGGTTGTTTCCCCCCCCCTGCATCGATGAATGTAACGTTAGCTAGCTAGCTAGCTAGCTGTGCTAACTAGCTAGCAGCCCCCACGTTAGCTTGTTTAGCATCCGGTTTAATCTTGACGAGTCGTGTTTGTGACGTAGTTAAAAGCTACACAGGTTGACAAAATAACAAAATGATGCCAAACAATCCGCCTGTTTCCGGTGTTTGGTGAAACATTAGCCTCAAAGCGCTAGCTAGCCGGGCGAGCTAACGTCGCCCCGCAGCAGGCCGTTGCACGACAACAACGCGGAGGGATCAGGTTTCCCCTCCGTGGGCTCGTTTGTGCACTTTGCACGCTTGCAAAAAGCCGTTTCTTATTTTTGTTTCTCGACTCGGCTGCTTTTTATATACAAGGGCCGTATAAGGGCATGTGACGCACTTTTCCCGGTGTTTCTGCCCCGCATGTGCCATGTTATTATACGTCATCATTGGCACTATTTTATTGGGTGTAGGTGCGAGCATTCTGTTGGGATTTCCAGCGTGTGTTCAAACTGGTCTGGGATCATCTGTGGACTGTTTGAATAGACGCTGCTGTCAACAGACGTGTGGCCCTGGAGGGGGGGGGGGGTCTGACAGACAGGCTGGAGGGTCTCCTCTCAAAGATGGGACTGAGAGGGTTGACAAACAACCATAACCTGCAAAAACCTTTAAGAGCAAGAGTGGCACACCTTCATCACTCACCTGTCACTTTCTTCCCTCATCTACTTCAAACGTCTTCTGTGTCTTGTTTTTAAAAAAAAAAGCCCTGATTTATGTCCAAATTTGAGGCTGCTGTGTTAACATTGTTGTGGAAGCTGGTTATGAAGAACTGATGCAGATCAAAGAGGTGTGCATGGTGGAACATATGGTCGTTTTCACGTGTTTGCTTGAGTCCGGCCCAGCCGTTGTAGTAATGGTAACATTTGCAGCTCGGATAGCGACTGTACAAATCTAAGTGTTGGACTGTATTATTAACATTCTGAAACAATGCAGTTACCTCGATTGAGCACTGTTGTGATGAATAACTTATTTTGGTGAGTTTTGTCGTCTTGAAAAGACGCAGCGTCAGCACAATTTTCATTTCATTTCATATTTCACTTTGTCACTCTGTGTGTATGCCAAATAAAGACCCTTGAATGAAATACATTGTTTTTTTTGTCTGCAATAAAAATTGTGGATCTGAGAAAGAGCTGTAAGTGCAAGACAGCAAAAAAAATGTTCCAGTGCCAGAAACCTTTTGAGAGAGGAATAGTAGAAAATGCACAGTGGATGACAGAAGTGGGAGCCTTTTCACTTTCTACAAAGACAGACGATTCACTGGTTGTGCTATCTGCCAAAGTAACTATGAGTTAGTGCTGAGTATGTAAGTTGTCGAAAAGTTTGAACATTGGTGTCCAAACTTCATCAAATGCGGTGTTCTTAAATCCATATACACTTAAGGACAATGTTAGGTTTATTTTCAAGTTTTTGTTGAGGCTTCTTTTCTATAGGGGGTACCCAAACCATTGAACACAACTGCAGCACCAAGTCTCGAACAGATTTTCATCTTTAAACACAAAATACTCATCGATTGCAAGTCGTGTGAAAAATCATGTCTTTGTCCTTCAGATTGGAGAGGAAACCAGGGCTGTGTGTGTTAACCCATAAACATGATATGTTCTATTAGCATAATGCTGATCAGAGAAAAACTGTCTTTCTCGTGCAGATTATGACTTTGATGAATATGACAAGCCGGGAACCGAGCGGTCACGTAGGAGACGGGGAGAAGACGATGACCTCGAGAGGTAAATCATCTTCCTAAAATTTTTTCATTTTGTCTTCTTTTTTTAATGATATACAAGGGTTTTTTTTTTTTCTAGACAAACTAGTAAGGGTGATCGTTGCTACCTTGACATGTTTCAACTGCTGTCCTGCAGTCTTCCTCAGAAGCGTCATCCGACACGTTGCTGACTTGCCTAATCAGCTGTTCTTCAGGGGCGGGACTTGCCAAATTTGGCATACTTGGCAAGTCTTCCAGGTCGTCCCAGTTGACCGTGTGTGTCGTTGACCTGCTTCCTGATTTCAGTAGCTTCTTTGATCCAACGTCTGTAATTGTTGCTCTCCGATCCAACGCCCCTCGCGCTGATTCAGTCGATGATGTGATTCTTTTTTCTGCAGTGGTCGGAACATTAACGGTCACCCTTACTATTTTGTCTGAAAAAAAACCCAAAACATATGTATATGTATATATACATATATATATATACACATCTGGTTAATCATATAATCATGTCTTTATTTCTTCAGAGAAAAATCTCATCCTGCTTTGTATAAATGTGATTGTATTTACTTATTTATATCTAAATAAAGGTTGTTCTCATTGTCTTGCAGCTGAAGCTACAGTAATCTTCTAACTAGCTCACATTTTCCGTTCCTGTTTTTTAAGATCTGATTTGGTGCCTCTGTGGGTTATTAGATAAAAAAAATCTCATTGTGTCTTTTACCTAATTTTCCAAAATATTATAGATTCAGAGGTGTGTGTACATGTATGAACTGCCATCTAATCATGATTGTTCTTTATTGTGTTTTCTCCTCAAAGTGATCTGGAAGAGGAATTGTTAGAGGAGGACTGGCTGTCTGGCAAAAAGGTAAGATCTCAAAACCTAATTTTTAATGAGTGTGTTTTTTCTGGCCAAGAAGCACCTAGTAGGCAGGAAATGTGCGTTTGGGTCTTGGTGGAACATTGAGGAAGTAGGAGTGAGCAGTTGACTTGGAGCAGGTGGCTCCTCTGCAGGGGGAGCTGTTGATGTGCACCAGGAGGAAGTGCAGTGGACAAAAAAGAGCCTTGTTGACCTGCCCAGATTGCCATCACCACATGGGAATAAGCATCCTTTGGGGTGGGAGGTTGTCCCCTGCCCCCACACCTTGTGCACACATGCACACACACAATGGGCAAAACACAGAGAAGTACAAACTGTTCCTGTGTATCATTTCAGACTCCAAATGAGGTATCGGATGAAGAGCTAAATGATGACCTCTTACAAAGTGATGATGAAGATCACAATATGAGGTAAGCTAGTTCATTTGCATCATAAGTGCATAACAATATTTTAGATGTTCAGTTCATTTAAACATGTGTTTTACCACCATATTGAGCGTCTGTCTCCTCACATGTTATTATTATTCTGCCCGCCCAGTGGTCAGGATGTGAGCCTCAACGCTCCATACGACTTGGACATTTCATACAACCAGCAGGAAGCCTGCTTCACAGATGACGTGGTGAACCTGGGTGCAGACGGCTGCGAGGAGGGGGATGTGGAAGAGGAGGGGTACCAGGAAGAGAGCTATGTGGAGGAATACAGCCAGGATGCTGCCACGGAAATGCCCGTGGATTACACCGTAGATGAGGGCGACGACGGCTACCAGGATGAAGTGCTTGACATCCAAATCAACGAGCCCTTAGATGGCGATTTTCAAGTGAGCTTCTACAATTGTTTACACACACACACACACACACACACACACACACACACACACACACACACACACACACCTACCTTCCCACCCCCTTGTCCGTCTAACTCTATTGTGTCCAATAGATAATGTCAGTTTTACTTGTCACTGTAAGGGGACAGTGACGATTGGAAATCTATTCAGGAAAAGGAGATGTAGGTTGGTGTTTGGGGGCTGGAGAGGATTAGATTCATTATCGTGACCTGCCAGTTAATTTCTCCATCTTGCTGACAAAGTTTGTGTTGACAGCTTGTTTGGCGTGAGGTAATGCTCTGCTGTCGCCTCCCAATCCCCATGCCTTTGTGACCTTGGGCCTCGTATCTTTGGGGGAGTAAGAAGCTGCTTTGTGTCGGGGAGATGTGCTGCCAATCGGCAGAGGTTAATGTGGGGGGCTTTTATCCGGCGCTTTAGAGTGGATCTGATAAAGTCTCATGCAGGTGAAAAGATTATTGACCTTCCCGAGGACACCCTATACAGTTTTCTAATGATTGATGGTGAGTTTGGCTGCTATTTGTTTCCCTTCTCCCTTAGTCCGGACTAAGAGGATCAAAGATAAGAGCTGATCCGTGTGCAAATGTCCGTTCTGGTCCATTTACCAAGGTGTGATGGTGTTTGGCACCTGACAGAGATATATGAGCCAAGCTTCCTTTCCCCCCAAAAACTGTCTGCAGGTGTGGGTGTGTATTCTTATGAAGTGCAATCACAGTTTACAAGGTCACTAAATGCTCTGGCCTTGACATTTTGCTGGCTATGGTATTCAGTCAGGGCTATGTGGAACAGTTTAAAGGATTAAGCTGTTGTGTTCCCCGGGGGCATCCTGTCCATCCATCTGATTTGGCGAGAGTGAGTTTTTTTTTTCCCTCCCCCTCCCCTCTTTTCTGCATTAATATGTGCTGCTGTTTGGCAGGCTAATGGAGCGCAACACCAAACACCATTGTGTGACCTACAGTGTGACCTTATTTGGCGGTGGATTTTAGTTCGAAGGTGTTACGCAGATGGAATGTTTGAATTACAAGCGAGTCCGGTGATGGTTACCTGCTGCTCATAGCTCGCCCGTCTGACTTTGTTACGTGTTGCGATCCAGCTAAAATGATCGAGACAGTTGTTAAACGTGGCAAAAACATCTCACTGAATGTTTTTGCGTCGGTGCTGCGTTTTCTGGTGCAAAATCATGAACTTTGGCTGCAGCCAATAAAGGGAGTGATTTGCGAGGAGTCAGTCAATGATATTTTCACCATCATTGAACCGGGGAGGAGTGTTTTTATCTGTGCCTGCATTTCTGTATATCATGTCAAACATTTACATCTCATTGAATTTCAAATGCTGTCAGGAATAGTAATGAAGCCTTGCTCCCACTGTTATGGTAATTTGCAAGGGGAGGGTGTGTGTGTGTGTGTGTGTGTCGGGGGGGGGGGGGGGGGGGG
>CAESWR010001016.1:380371-397527 GCA_903171835.1 Mullus surmuletus
GTTAGCGCGCATGTGTGTGTGTGTGTCTGTGTATGTCACTGTGGGTTTGTGCACGTCCGGGGTTTTGGGGTTTTGCTCTTGAGAGGAGGATATATTCTGGAAGATCAGAGACTGCTGCTGCTTATAATTAAGTGCGTGTGTGTGTGAATATTTTTGTATCCATGCCCCTGTTTTTTCTTTTTAATTTATTTTATTTCTTTTATATTAGACGAGTGATTCAAGTGACGAATTCCCGACAAAGTAGTTTATTGCACATCAAACGTGACGTCAAAGCACTTTTGAAATCAAATGTATAGATCCCTTTGCAGAATGTCAAACGTTTTATCCATTTTTAATTTTTGGAATTTGGCTATTTATCTTGGTGTGTTTAAAAATTCATCCATCTCCCAGGTCTGTGCCAGTGCTGTGTGAAGATGTGAGGGAGCAGCAGCAGATCAAATTTAACATGTGTGCCCGTGTAACAGCCTTTTTAAAATGGAGGTGTCTAATGGTCCCCTCCTTTTTCCACTATCACCACCTTCTCTCTGCCTACTGCCCCTCATTCTCATTTTCATTTTCCCCCCATCCCCCCTGCTCACACCCCTTTTCTTTTGCTCTCTCTCCCTCTCATTGCAGTGCCCTTGATGCCTCCTGCTCAGAGCCAGCCCAGACCTGCTGTGGGTCCTCAGAGGTTCCCTGTGAGTAGCAGCTGCTCCTCTCCCTCCCTTTGCCTCACTTTCTCTCTCTACACACACACACGCACACACACTCAGTTAGCACCCCCGCTCTCTTTTTTTTTTATGTGAAAGCAATATCATTATGGCAATTAGACCGTCCGCCCTGGCCAAATACTGTTAAAGCAAATCTGTAAACACTGATACGACTCTGGCGGCACAACTGGAATTGCGTGATAGGGGCTTTAGGTGGGGGAGTTTTGGAGGTCGGGCTGGCGGTGACGGGACTTAGTTAGCAAGTCTTCATGGATGGGCCGGGGCTCAGACCAGCCAGCGTGGCACATAATGGAATTGCGAAAACCGAGGATATACCGCCGGTTAAAATTCACTTTCCCTGCAAGTAGAAGAGAGGAGACCCTTTTTCGAAACGCCGTTTGAGTTAATGAAACACGGTGGCAGTTTCACGGGGGTCGGGGGCTGGTCGGCTTTTTTTTTTCTTCCATGCTGCATATTTGGGAGACGAATTTCACGTCAGAAAAACGGGATTGCAAGTGTGTGATTCCCTGCAAGAAAAGGTCCTTTATTTCACTCCCAAAGACCTCCATCCCAGGGATGACAGAAATGCCTTTAAAGTAATTACTGCATGGGGGGTGGGGTGGACTGGCTCGTCCGCGACTCTGCCAAAGTGCCTTTAGTTACTGCATCCTTTAGTTAATGATGGCCAGGCATCAGGTGGCGCTGCTTCTGACTGACATCTTCCTGGAAAGTGCGTTTTATATGGATTTATGCAAATTAGCTGCTGGAAAAGGGGGCTGCATCCAATTTCATTCACGCGGAATCACAAACCCTCGCTGCCAAAAGAGCCTTGCGTCCACGTCAGAGCCCATCTTTGTTAAAAAAAGAAAACAGCATATTTATTTACCTCTTGTCAACGCTTCAGTCTCATTATTTTGCACTTCCTGCTCCCCATGGCCTGCAATGGTGCAAGATATCGATAGTGCGGCGGCAGGGAGTTGCTTTGCCTCTTATCTGACGGCGGAAGGTGGGCTTGGAAGGCTTCGCCAACAACTGGGCTGATGAAAAGCATAGTGTTGGATTCCGTAGCTGTCAATCGCATTTAGGCTGCTGCTGCCAAGGACACAATTTGAAATGCAGGTGACATACCAGCCGGCAACATCCCATTTACCAGTGGGCAGCTGATTACTCATGATTATCATACATTATCATCCCATCACATTTAATTGTTAAAAGGCGAGCTGAACGTGGGGTCATAGCCCCTGGTATTATTGCATTGAATTTCTACCAGTGGAGACTGGTTTTGAAATATTCATCTCTGCACTGATTACAAAAATTTGAATTTAGAATTTAATTCAATCTTATTGGAAAATGATACACAGCTGATGGATGGATGGTGTTTAGTCCAACCGATTGTTGAGCAACTATAAAAACATTCAATGCTGTAATAATGCTGCTTTTTGTTGCCAATTTTGCTCTAAAAACATGACTGACAGACTAGTCTCTTGTTGGTTTTCTCTTTTTACTGTGAACTGGTTAATAACGGCAGTCTGCCTCAGTTTGAGCTCCACAGTCGCCGTGAAACACAAACAATCTGTCAAACATCTATTCTTTATTAAACACCCTGACATTTGACCTCTCCCCATTATATTTGTCTTCAGTTATCTGTTCGCTGGCGAGAGCTCAGCTTCAATTGCATATTGAGCAGCCCACAGCCTATTTTGTTTTATTTTATTTTTATCAAGGATTAGAAGTGAGAAGATGAGCCGTGTTCTTTGAGAGGTATTATATGGACACCAGAGTCCTCATTGTGCAAACCTGCCTGTCTGACCTTTTTAGAATAGTATGATGGTGCCCCACTCTGATCTCCTGTCTTCCTAAGCCCCTTTGATTAACTTTCTGTTAAGCAAGTTTTTGGGACTGCGGCCTTCTAGCTTTCTAACACCTCCCCTCTAAATACCGCCACGCAGCAGTGGAATAAAGATGGATTAAGCCTTGATAGCATCTTAAGTAATTTACAATAGGCTTGGAGGAGCAAGCAGCCCATTTGTGGAAGTGCCACGTGTTGAATAGCAGGTTAATTTTTCAACAGAGATGGATGTTTAAAAGAATAAAGGAGACAGTTATTAGGGGGATTCTAATTCCAAAGAGGGATTAAAGGGTTGTTATCTAGTTTTCCTTGGAAGATAGATGGGGAGCAGCGTGCATTTGGTGAGTGGAAAGCTGTTGAACATACAAAGTGGTTGAAACAATGATGAGGGCACTTATCCCCTCCTGAAATACTCCTTCCTTGTTAGAGACAGGCTTTTTAGAAGCTTTATCAACAAAGCCCCGAGTAGCATTAATGCAGGTTTGCTCACAAATTCATGCTGAAGGGTTTCTTTAATATTGGCATGCATATTGATGTTTACAAGTCAAGATTCTGTGTCTATTTAATGACCCCGGCCCTTCAATTACGCGCGCGCCCTGCCTGACGCAAAACTCCTCAACAAATTCCCATTTTTCATTAGTTTAATTTGTTTGTGATTATTGAGTTCCCAGTATGGCCTATAATTCATGAGTTGTGTTTTCCCAGGGACCGGGAGACTTCCACCCGCACATGCCAGGTAATTTTGGTCAGCCCCAGCGGCCCCCTCATCACATGGAGCCCTTTAGGAACCAGCCACATCAAGGCCCCCCGGACAGAGAGCCCCTCTTTATGGGAGGTGAGTTCCACACCCAGCCTTGACAAAGGTTACAAAGCTCTCTTAGCATATTTAATGCTGTTCGACATCACCTCTGGCGGTATACCTACAGGGTACGCTGCTAGCTTTCTGGAGCTGCTCTATTAACAACACTCATGTTAAATGTATGTATGTGTGTGAGTCTGTATATATACATTTGAATGAGCTGCGGGAAAATGAGATTAAACGTATACATTTCTGATTTAACATTCCAAGCGTTAACACAGAATTAAGCAGTAGCTTGTTTACCCTTTCACCTTGATAGAGTTGTCTGCTTATATTCCCCTCACCGTACCACCGCGCTATACATCTGAAGAGGGATTTGTTGATTTATCGAAACGGGCTCACAAGGTGAAAAATTGACATCTCTGTTGCGTTTGGTTTCCAGAGCGTGGCGAGCCTCCGCGATTTCCAGGGCAGCACATGTTTGATCACCAGGGCCCGAGCCCTCTGATGAACAGCAACAACAACCTCCACCACCAACAGCAGCAGCAGCAGCAGCAGCAGCAGCAGCAGATGCCCGGTCAGGGCCACATGGGCTTCGGCCCGCCAGGACCGGCCTTCAACCAGCCCAGCCAAGGCCCGCTGGGGCTGTTTCACAGAGAACAGCAGCGGCCCAACCTCTCCCACCACCAAGGACACCAGGGGATGGTAGGCTTGAATCAGCAAGGCGGCCCCCCCAATCAGCCCAGGCCTTTCATGGGCCCGAGACAGACCTTTGGCCAGCAGGGGAGCCTTTTCCCTCCACCACAATTTGGGATGCAGGTACGACTCAGAGTAAGTGATTTTTTTTTGTAACCACTATGTAGCCGTGTTTTGTTTTCTTAATAATGAGCTACTTCTCCATTTATTTCACTGCTGCCGCTCTGCTTTCCCACTTAATATTTATGTTTATCATGTTATTCTTTTTATCAATTTTCAATCCTGCCCGCTACAGCTCTTGAAAAGAAGCCTGGCCAACAGTTTGCGTGCCTCTGCTACTGTTTTTACAAAGATTATTGAAATTTTGTGGCAGGAGCAGTTGCTTTACTAGAGAAGTGTACACATGAACTAGTCCAGCTATCACATTCACTGCCATTGAAGCATTGTGGAAAAAGACGAGTCTGTTTGGCATCTCTATGCTTGTTTATGAGACATAGACAAGAGCTCCCTCTAGTGGCTGACTCCTATCCCCAGTTGTAGCAGAGCTCAATTGCAGCTTAATAATTATATATTCTCTGGCCAAATGTTAAAAGATCCATGTCTAAAGTAATATACTAATGCTGTTGCTTTGGAATCACAAAAAAAAATATTTTTTTTATTTCAGGGCTTGATGCATGGGCCTCCCCAGCTCCCACATCAAGACCCCATGCCACCCCACCAGCACATGCATCAGCAGCAGCAGCAGCAACAGCATCACCGGCAGGAGTTACCGCATCATCATCACCATCAGCAGCAGCAGCAGCTAAATCTCAACGAGCCTCGCCCCATGATGCATCATGGGCAGAATCCCTTCCACCAACAGCAGGCGCACGGTAGCCCCAGGCAGATGACTCCCCGCCCTCAAAACCTCCAACAGCGCAACATGTCCAACAGGCAAAGGATGGTGAGAGATTAATATATTTGCTTGTCTGTTTTTCTCTCAAATTAAGCTTGAAGAGCGCAAAATGCTGTCCACATTGTCAGTTACGCAGTTGTTTTAGAGAAACTAGAAAATGAATAAATCAAAATATATATTGAATGGAGTGCAAATTGAAGCTAAAATGTTTACTTTTTTTTTTTTTTTTACCTAAATGTGTATTTTCTTGTTTTTCCTCTTCAGAGCACACCTGTTTCCAAGCAAATGCAAATCCTTCCTCAGCGCAACAGTAACCTACGGGAGCTCCCGGTAGCACCTGGCAACACAAACATGAACAGCTCCCGCCCCGCCGCCTCCCCTGCCACCAACGTCAGGCCTGTTGCCAAGGCAACACAGGGGGTGCGTCCTGTGCAGAACACTCACCCTGTGCCTGGCGGTGGCAGAGGCAGAGGCCAAGCCGTTGCCAGGGCGGCTTTGCAACCTGCGGAAGGATGCAGGACAGTGGTTCGCAAGGAAATTCCAAGCGCGCCGGCCAGCACAGCACCACAGGTCAGCCTTGAAATGCAAAAACACCAATAAAGGGACTAAAAATGTACAGTTTGCTAGTGTGATACACATTTAGTACATATTGAAATGTATAAATTCTGTAAAATGGCTCTGTATACCAAGCACTTTTTCTGTCAGTGACTGAGAGCTCAGTCAGGCTTATTGGAGTGCTGAGAGGAATGCCTATTTATTAAAAAACCAATCATAAGGTTGTTAATAATGGCAGGCTCATTTCATTGGGAAGAACAGATCAATATAATTGCATTATTCTCTTGGGTTTTGATGCTGATTACATCTGAGTGCCACGCTGAGTAATATGGTACAAATAGAAGCACAGGGCTCCCCGTTGCGTCCACAGAGACGGGCAGTAATCTCGGCTGTGTGTGTTTTGTGCCACAGGACCCCGATGAGGATGAGGAAACACGGCAGTACCGTCTGAAGATCGAGGAGCAGAAGCGCCTGAGAGAGGAGATCCTGAGAAAGAAAGAGATGAGGCGCCAGTTGCAGGCTGGCGTCCGCAAGAAGGAGCTGCTGGACAGGATCAGCGGGCAGTCAACCACTCCAGGCCAGGGCCCGTCTCCTCCGCAGACCCTGTCTGCACAACAAAACCAGCCGCCGCCACACCCCACACCACCGCAGCAACCACCGCTGCAGGAACAAAAGCAGCGGCAGCAGCCGCTGCAACAGCAGAGACAGTTTCCTCAGAGACCACCGCAAGCTTTAAATCAATCACTAAAGAATCCTAATCAAGGCAATCCCGTTCCTCCCAACGGAGCCACTCAGGCACCACGTCCCAATGTCAAGTCCCGCCTGCTGATGGGAAAGGCTAACAGCCAGCCACCGCAGCAACCGCAACAGCAACAGCAACCGCAACAGCAACAGCAACAGCAACAGCAACCGCAACAGCAACAGCAACAGCTGCAGCCGCCTCTCAGACCTGGTCCAAATCAACAGTGGAAACAGCCCCAACAAAACCAGCTGCAGCAGCCGCTGCCACCGAGAAGGATCGGCGGCATTCAAAACGCCAACCACCCCAGCCCACAAACACATCCTGCTCAGGCCCCCCCGAAAAACATCCCTGTGACCCCATTGGCTCGGCCTGGCCAGGCCCACGCCCAGGCGCCCAAACCAGGCACCAAAAGAACTGTGATGCAGCGTGCCAAAAACGCCATACCCGAGTGCCAGCAGGTGCCGCAAAAAGTCAGACTCGTCAAACTTTCCGGAGCGGTGAGCACACGATCCTGTCGCTCTCTTGACACCTTGTTTTAAAGTGTCGCACCGACATTTACTCTGTCAGTGGTGGAAGGTTTTCAGCCACGAGGGAAACGACTTAGTTTCAGAGCGTAATGGCTGTAAATGCCACTGATTGCCCTCGCACTGTCTATTCCGTAATCTCAAAGATGTCTAACCTATGGGAGTGACAGTCTGATGTCTGTGTGTGCGTCATTTTTGGCAAAATTGATCTGTTAAGAGTTTCCTCCCGTAAGCTCTGGGAACTGGTATTTAAGTCACAATGTCTTTTTACGCCAACAACACAAAGGCTGCAGGCATTAAAGAGAGCAGTATGACATTTATCTGTAAAGTTGGAGGACACCTCATCACTGCTCTTAAAGGTTGATATCCTCTTTTAAGGGCAGCCGACTTGGTCACGTTGAAGATAGAGAGGCCTCGGAGACGGTAAAAAGCAGAGTGACAGTCCCACCAACAAAGTCCAGAATTACCACTGCCAACCATTTTATCCTCGTTTGATAAGTAACCGCTGCGGCCTTGATTACACATTAATCTTTATTGAAAAAACACAAAAGGCATGCAT
Organism: Mullus surmuletus; assembly: GCA_903171835.1. Classification (NCBI taxonomy): domain Eukaryota; kingdom Metazoa; phylum Chordata; class Actinopteri; order Syngnathiformes; family Mullidae; genus Mullus; species Mullus surmuletus. The sequence goes on from CAESWR010001016.1 coordinate 387,680, forward strand.
GTTAAACATTCATACTTTGTCACTGGTGGGACACATTGGTGAGATGTGATACTATTTGAAATAAGCCGCTTTCCCAACTCCATCCCAGAGGATCAAGCCGCCGAGCCAAAAATCGCAGACTGGCTGCAGATGAAGATAACTGGGTGTCAGTGCGTTAATGGAAACCTGCGCAGAGCTATCTGATGTACCGCATCTCGAAAAAAAGGGGGGGGTGGCAAAAAAAATGAAAAGAGGATGCGAGGTGGAGGAGGGATAGACGGCTGAGGCCTGTAGTGGCGTTGAAAAGCAGATCCTCTCGATGCTCCCTCTTCCGCATTGTTCTGCTGTCATCGACGAGAGCTTGACAATGTTATCTCCCCCCCTTCTCTCTCTCTCTCTCTTTCCTTGCCTCCTTCTTTCTCTCTTGTCATCCCTCACTTGCTTTTTACCCCCATCGAGCCATCTCTCAGGTGTGAGGCAACAAAAGAATGCCAATCCAACATCCTTGTAATTAATCTTTCTTGGTTGAGTGTGTGTGTGTGTGTGCGCGCGTATCATAATACCTGTGTAAGAAAGTTGCCACTTTTGAGGATTTGGATTTGTATGGCTTAGCACACAGATAAGAGGGAAACTATATTTTCATCAGGGATAATACAAAGCAGCGCAAGACACAAAAGCTGGCTGGAAGAGGAGGGGGCGGGGGGGTGTAAGGGGGATGGGATGCACATCGAGCCGCCGTCGTTCCAGTGTAATGCAGCTTAGCATTTGATGGGCGCAATCGGGAGCCGTGATTTCTATAGGAGGGATTAATCCATTTACTCTCGACTGGGGACAGGTCAGAGATATCGCCTCTTTTCTTCCCCCGGTATTGATCTGTCACATCTCTCGGCAGAGTCGGGAAGAGACGACCTTCAATTCCTCCCCACATGTCAACAGAGTCGAGCTGTGACTTTATTTGATAATGAGACCATCACCTTGTTGGGTTGATCTTTATTCCACGCAGCCTCTCTGATAAGGATCCAGCTCTCGGCGCTGGCACATTTTCCGCTTTTTTTTCTCTTTTTTTCCCACTCCCCTCCCTCCCTGTCTTGCATTTCTCCCCGTTGTCCATAAACTTGTCACGTTGCCTAAAGGCTTGACGTGAGGAGCACTTTGTGATGCCTGCGAACGGAGATAAAAGGCGCCTCTTTTTCTTTCTTTCGAGGCGTTAAAATTGTTGTCCTCTGTCCTTCCCATCCAGGCTGGAAAGGGGCCCGAGGCCACGAGCGACCTGGCGCAGCAGCAGCAGCAGCAACAGCAGCAGCAACAGCAGCAGCAGCAGCAGCAACAGCAGCAGCAGCAGCAAGACACCTGGCCGGCGAACCCGCTCAACCAGGGCGTCCAGAGGAAGGTGACCATGACAGGACAGCCGCAGCCGGGACCAGGCGGAGCGCCGCAGGCCGGCCGAGGGGGCATGGGCAACCCGCAGCAAAACAGGGTATGACACAAACGAGGGGCTTACCCTCTTCTCCTCCTGCCGAGCAACAGAAACACACCGGCCGCCCCACCCCCCCGCCTTCCCCGCCCCACCCCAGCAGACACAGCGATCGAGCAGTCGCGGTAATAAGACAGGACAGTGTGCCAGGTGCGGGAGTATTGACAAGCTGGAAGCGGTGTTACACGGGGGGCTACACAAGGTCCCCTGGCCTCTCTGCACGCCTGTCACCACCAGGCTGCTGTCACAGTTACCATAGTCACTGATGCTGACAGGCTAAGGCAGCCACCATAACGCTTGCATGGCTCCTCTCCCTTTATGTTCCCCCGCCCCCAACACACACACACACACACACACACACACACACACACACACACACACACACACACGGGCAACCTCCTCTCCTTTTTTCCGGTTCTTCCCCTCCTCCTCTTCTTCCGCTGCAGCTGAAGAAATATACCTCTCACTCATGCCCTCGTATGAAGATCCGTGATGGCACATGCATCGTGTTCTGACGTTGAAGTTCTATGTAGAAATATGATAAGTCAATCATGTGAAAGTCTGGCACGTGTCTGCGGGAAAAAAAACATATTTTTTTTCTTCCCCTCTTTGCGGCGGGGAACCGTATACTCTACAGTTCAGATTAAAACATCAACATGCCTGAGCAGTGAATGTTTGTGTGAAGTGGGGGGTGGGGGTTCTCCCATGTTTTTGCCATGATGATGGGAAATTGAATATCTCGCCTGGTGTTGGTGCAGGTCGTGGTGTCGGCCCGCGGTCGAGGGGGCGGTCAGATGGGCCGCGGGCGCCCAATGCCCACTCGACAGAGCCAGCGAGGCGGTGAGGGGGAGTGCTGCACCGTCTCCATCGAGGGTCTCTCCTCGTCCACCACCGAAGGCCAGCTGAAGAACCTGCTCCGATCTATCGGCCCGATAGAGGTGGGTGTCCAGACGCATCCGGATGTTCCGACCTTTGCCTTAACTTGTGAGTTAAGCGCCCACTTCTCATTAACAAATACACAAACGTCCAAGCACCAAGATGTTTTTATCATGTACTATATATGAGCTATTGGTAGAAAACTTAAGTAGCAGTAAATGTGCATCTCATTGTTTTTTCCTAAGTGGCAGTAGTGATGTTTTTTTAGTGTGATCTCACAGCGCCCCCTGTCGCTCACCTGGCAGAAACAAAAATAATCAAATGAATTCTGCAGTTTCTTCTTGCCACTCCGACTACATCTCGTATTTGTTTGGGTGTGGCGTCTAATTAGCTCTCTCTATACGTTAATGACGTGTGTTTTACAGATGTTCCAAATGATGCCCCAGCAGAGGAAGGCCGTCGCCACCTTCTCCAGCCCTCAGCACGCCTCCAGCTTCCAGATGAGCTTCCACAGGTAACACGAACACACACTCACTCGCCTCCACGCTTTTTTATCTTGTCGTGCGGGTGCGAGAATTTGGCTTTTACACTCTTCTTTTAGTGTCTGAGGAAAATGGGAGAAAAAAAACACAAAAAACAAAACCCCTCATTATTGCGGTTACCACACAGGCACATGATCGATTTGTCCCACATTGACGTCTCGCTGATTGACGGATGAGGAGTGCGGCGGAGCGAAGGAGTCCTGTTATGAGCTGCCGCGCCACCGCCTTGCGAAAGAACCTCCCCACCCCCAAACTGCTTTGTGGAAAAAGGAATGGAGAGGGGCGGCGCGTCGGACACGGTCATCGTGACTGCACCGGAAGCAACACTCGCCCTCCCGTCAATGCACAAACGAACACTGAGATGGCGATCCGCGAGCATGCGTGACTGCCGTCGTCGTTGTAAAACGGCAGCAGAGACGGTGGACGGCCGCTTCCACCCGGCTGTAGATTGTGATTGTTTTTGTGCATCAAACATGGACACTAAAGTAGAGTTGATGACTGATAATGGTTGCTCCCCTCCTCGGTAAGACAAGTTACGACACTGCGATTCCAATGTAAAAAGAACGCGCCAGCCAGCCGCTTTTCCTACCACCACCCCCCCCCCCTACACACACACCCACACACACCCACACACACCCACACACGCTTTTTTAGATAATCTGTGGCTCACTCCGGTTCAGATGCAGGAAGTATTCTGTCAGACCATAGCAGCGTTTCTGTAGGTGGCGGCATTTCCTCATTAATGGAGTTCAGATTTGAGCGCAGGCTGCGGAGAGTAGCTGTTTTTGGGTAAACAGTGCCGCCTAGTGGACTCATCGCGTATGAGCGGAGAGGGTTGCAGGAACCTGGCCATGGTTGTATGGACAATTGTGGTTCTGTTGATTATTCGCTTGTTCTGTTCGCCCCTTTCACACTTAATTTGGGGAGTGGGCGGCACATTTCTCCAAAGATGTCAGGGCTTTTAATTGATAACCTGGGAGCATTTCACACCTTTTTGGTGTATGTTTTAGTTGTGATTTTTAGTCTGTAGTGAGCATGCTTTGAGATGCTGCCTGTGTACATTTTTCTTTTTTCTTTTTGATGGCCTCCTTTTCTTTGTTTTTTTTTTGTGTAAGTTTTAAAGAAGTTCGAGGTATACAAGACACAAGATTTAACATTTGTCGTCTCTGGTAGATCAGAGTGTTGTACATTTTTTACTGACACATTAACTTTTTTTTCTTCAGTTAGTATTAATGCTATGTGTAAATATTACTTCATAATTTGGCGTCATGTACCTGGAATTATAATGATGTTTGGCGCAAACAGACACTTTAATTTCCATATTTTCTCACTTGAATTTAGCAAACCTTGGTATAGTCGATACATGATTCATGCACTTCTGGCTTGTAAGGTCACAGAGGTCGAGTGGGGAAGCAAATCACGGGCTCGTACAATCTTTACCGCACCGCCTTTGTTGTGCGATGGCCTCAGTGAAAACCTAATTTCTAATTTCTCCTCATCCCAATTTCTGCTCGGCTGAATATCGAGCCAAACTGAGCATTTGCGTTTCCCGCAACTGCACAATTTTGTTTCCGTGCACACTTTTCCCTCTGTTCCAGCTTTAATTGTTTGTCAGCGACCTTAAGACGTGAATTTGGTGTGCGAAATTCCGCAGAATGTGAAATAGTAAGAGCGAGGGGGCAACCATTGTCTGCAACCGTAAATTCACTCAATATTTATCCTGTTAGTGTTTTTCTGAGTTACTCCTCAACGGTATTGTATAAAGCTAAAAAACCTTTTTTTAATGTAAAGGACGCGGCCACGTGTCCGGACATGAAGCGTTTCTGTTTTGTGTCTTAATGTGGAGCCACGAGGAACATTTAACTGGACCACCTTTCTGTTTCTAAGATATTTGACAAAGAATTCAAGGGGAGAGAAAAGAAAAAAAGAAAAATAAAATCATGGCCAATATACCGAGAACAAGCAGGTATGTTAAGCCGGTTAAACTTTAGCCCAAAGACGTGTGGTTGTGTGTGATGTCCATGTGTCCAGTGTGTTTACAACAAGGTATTCCTTATTATTTGAGCCACTTTTTTATTCATTTGACTGTACAAATATTCACCTCCTTTTATACTGAAAGCACAAGTATCTTTTATACTAGTGCTTAACAAATATCTTTTATACTAGTAAATGTGACACTTGTAGGGAAATCTACCTCAGAAAGTTAAAGGGAAAGCCACTGAATTTTGGCATTTGAATTAATTGCTTCCTGATCAACAAATGCACTTTAGCCCCTCCCATGTAGTGGTGATGTCATACTTATGTACAGTTCTAAATAGCACAGGGTACGAGAGGTGAAATAATCCTGGGAATCGAGTAAAGAGCTCCTTGTTTACATGTATTATGAATATTTGAGGGTTTTTAGGGGGTTTTCTGCTTAGGAAATGATCTTAACCTGTGCATCCGGATGACATCAAGGATAACTCTGTGCTGATTGGCCGCCGCAGCTTCCTTTCCTGTGTCAATTGAACTCGCAAATTCAGTGATCTTTCCCTTTAAATCAGTCTTAGATAACATAATGATACACGGTAATGCATTCAGGTTCGACACAAAGGAGGCTCACTGGCTTTCCCAGCATGCACCGCTTCGCTGAAATTCGGAGAAGCAAGGTCTGAGAGTCTCATCTCCCAGAATCCCTTTTAAAAGTAGAGGTTCTGTGCTTTTTCTTTGTATGTTGTATGGTCGTCACTAGCCGACTTCTTTATGTTTTATTCCTTTATTTGTTTTGAGGGTTTTTTGTTGCCATGACGATGTGTAATATCTGCTGTGTTGGATGTTTATGTGTTGCACTGGATCTCAAGTGCCTTGGTAAATCCTTTGGGGTTATTTTAAGTACTGACCATGCCAGTCATAGGATTAAGTGTTTATGAGACGCCTGCTCTTGTAACGGCAGAACAGATTCATATTGGATCTAATGTACCACCGTTGGCAGAAATCTGATCCAAAGGGCCTTATTTTCTACAAGTTGGTTTCAAGTTGTGTGTTTTGTTGAGTTTTTTCTTCAGTGGAGAGTTTCACTGTGGTTGCACTGACATCGGGTGAGGAGGATTTCCTGCGCGAGCACTAACGAACACGTTTCTCAACAGGACGTGGAGTGGCGACGCTGTAACCGAAATAATCTTCAAACCCTTTCTCTTTCTGTAGGTGCTCTGCAGAGAGATGTCGCCGGCTGACTTTGATTTGTTTCCGCTGCGTTGGGGGGCCACGTCCAGAGTCGGGCATGTCTGTAGCACATGCAGAATCCTGCAGAAACCACTATTTAACTTGATCAGTGAAAGCTTAACATTTGCAACCAAACAGCTTTTTGTTAACAATGTGGTGAAGCAGTTTGTACCTCTGATGTCATCATCAATCCAACATTCATGTCATGCATCATCTGAGGCCAAATCATGTTAACTGCCGCTTTTTTTCCTCACAATTAAGACTCTTAGTTAACACATACACACACAAATATACACACACATTGTTAAATCAGTGCCTTCTATCGCGTCACTTGATCATTTCACTGTGTTGATGACACGAGAGACTCAAGCTGGTGCAGCTGCCGACGTGTCCGAGCGCTGGCGTGGCCCCTTTAAAATGAGCGAAGTGAACACCGGATGGCGGCGATGGTGTGTTTTCTTGTCGGAAGATCCAGCTTTTGCTACAAACACAGCATTGGTACTCCGAAATTTTTAACCACAGATGAGTTTTGAGGTCTTTCGTATGAAAACACACCTGACCCACCTGATTAAAGCCCCCCCCCCCCCACGACCACCACCGCCACATCACCTCCATCAACACCCCCCCCACCCCCCCTCTTCAGTGCTACTTGCTGCTCTTATTGTCATAACCTTTTTCTTTTCACAGACCCCCGAGATGAAGATTTCACCTTTTTTTTTTTCTAACTTTTTCCCTTTAAAGCAGCTCCCGAGCGCCCGATCCAGCCATTTCCCTCCCACGACTGCTTTTCCCGCTGCTCTCCGTGTTCTCTTAACTCGCTCCTCTTTCCCCTTTGCCGCTGCCGTTGTTGAATGATCGCACAGGGCGGCCCTCCCGGATCGGCGCTCTCTGTTAGCCCGCTGGATGGGGACGACAGCTGGGCTCACAGAGCCGACACGTTACTCTAAAAAGCCGCTCTCTCTGGCTCTCACTCCACCAAAGGGCCGCACTTCTTGACTTTTGATTGTTTGGTTGGATTTTGGCGGAGGAAAAAAAACAAAACAAAACACAAAGACAGACACTCGAGTTGGTTTCCTCACCTGGAACAGTGTGGTGTGACAAATAGTGACTCACAATGTTGGAAATCCATCTTCTCTGCACTGAAACTGTCGACAATCCTTCCAGTGTTCATCATGTGTGTTCACAAAGTGTACGACAACGTTGATTTTCATGCTGGAACGTTTTTTTCATATTTATGTGCACTTTTAATGTTCATATTGTGCATTTTTATCATGCAAAACTGAACTTTTTTATGGACTTTATAATACTTTTTTGTGAAATGTCGAGATTTTATACTAAATGGAAAACAATAAATATTTTTGGAACCTAAAAATGGTGTGATTGTCTTCTTTGTCAGCTGTGTTTCAATCTTATTTTTCCACACAAATCACACTTTGACCCCCCCCTCCGCCCCCATCAGACCATCACAACTTCTTCAAAGATCCCGGCCATTATTTAGGAAACTTTTGACTCGGTGCAGCATCTCCAACACTGCAGGTTTGTGTTTTCTTCTTAACTTTTAATACTGAAACCAGCACCATAAGTGTCAGATGTCTTTGCCTTTGTTCATCTCAAACATTACCAGGAAAGTTGTAAGTTTATTGTCATAGATGAGTCAATCATGTTTTTCTCCTCATTTTTCTGCTTGTGTTGTCAATGCACCCAGAGTAAAGGAGCAGTTCGTGGGGTTTTTGCTCCAACTTACCACTCGGCTCCAAGAAGCAGCACTGTCATTTGCAGAACAGCTTTTTTTTTTGTTTTGTTTCCCCTGAGAATGCCAGACTGTCCGTGTTTGCAAAACGTCAACATTTGTAAAAGCCGTCGTTGAGCTCCGGCAGACTCGAGGGCCCCCAGAGGGATTAGAGGAGGCTGTTTACCTGCTCTGAGGAATGCTGCCCTGCGCGGACGCCTTTGTATCTCCCCGGGGGACCCGAGGTCACCGTGCCGGGGCCCGCCAAGCTGATGGGCCACTCTCGGCCCTCCCCGAGTTTCCACCTCACAATATCAACAACTAAACACAATGTGAGAGGAGGACGTGGAATTCCTGCTCATGTTGCGACAGTGTTCGGAAACTCAGGTAAACGGGCCTCTTTTCACCTTTTGGAGGGCGGGTTCGATCACTTTTACATTAATAAAGACTAGTATTTTACTTTGCTGTTTATTATCTTAGATGGGGTTTAATTACCCAGTTAAATTGCTTTAATAGAGTGGGTGGGAAAATAGTGTTTTTGTGTTGAAATCAGTTTAAATCAATGTATTACTTGAATGTAAATGTAATCTCCAACTGGTAAGTACAGCAAGTGTCCATCCTGCTTAATATCAACTGGTTTAATCCTACAAATGACCAAAAATCAACTCTTCCAGCCTGTGCAGCTCCTGTCGTCTTGCAGTACCGCTCTGCCGCCACTGGGTGTCCCCCTACACTACAGAACAACCCGCCTGTTCTCCAGCGGTGCAAGAAGCAACAGCACTGATGCTCCTAGAAGCTCCGTGAGTAAAAAAAGACTTTTGTGGGGGTTATTAATGGCTTTAAAATCCTCCGTAAACGGCATTTTGACACCAAAAAGAGACGAATTTGGTCGCTGCTTCCCGTCAGAGAGGGTTTGACCTCCGCCAGCGGCGCGTTCCGAGCCGACAAACACACTCCTGTTTCATTTGTCTGCCCGATAGAAGTTATTTGCGGAGAGCAAACCTCGTTAAATTTGACAGGGGCTCTCAACATTTCGCAAGCATGCAAAAGGTTTTTCAAAGTATTCTCCTCTTCGGGAGGAGGGGACCAAACCAGTTTGTTCCAAACTCATCCAGATACTTCAGAAAAACTTCTCGAATGTTTGATCGGACGCGCAGAATCCGTTAGAAACTACAGTTTTTGTGCGTAAATGATGCTTCAAATGTTCCTCTTCTGGCGTCCTGTGAAGCCCACTCCCACAAAGACATGTAACAACGGCAAGTTTGAAGATTTTCTTTATCTCATTTTGTAATAAACATATAAATAATAAACTCTAGACATTTTTTGACACATCGCCCTGTTATGAAAGTTAACTGGTATGGTCTGGCTATATAGACTATCCAAACTGTGCATCTGCCGCAGGTCATTTCTATAAAACTATTTCCCTATTACAAAATATGAAAAGAAAAATACATTTTAGTACATTTACATGAGTTACTTATTAATTTACTTAACGAAAAATGGTTTCAGTACTACTTTAACTGTTACTGAATTGTCAGAATCTGCATTTTATATTTTTTTCCTCAAAAGAAAACAGAAAAATAGAGACACAAAATGAAAAAAAACAAAACCAAGAAAGCAGAGAATGCAGACACGAGGCAGAATATCTGTCCCTCTCCGACAACGTCAACGAACAGTTTCCAAAATAATAAAAAAAAATCTTAATAAACCAAGCAGTACAAGATTTTTTTTTCCAATACTTTCCCAACTACTGTATTTAAATTAAAATATATTCTCATATCTTACACTATTTCAAATAACGAAATGTGATTCGGTAGCGATCTGTCAAAATCTAATTTACAATTCTGTGTATAAAAATATAATTTATGGAACCCCGCGAAGTTTGTTCTCCCCAAAATATAACAGTCAGTTGCACATATATGCACATATGAACATTACAACCTGTCAAAGTTAGCTCCTCTCTACTTCTTCCTCTTTGCACTTTTTTCTTCCGTTGTTGTTTTTTTGTAGTTTTTTTTTTGTACAATTACTTTTCTGCATTTTTTCG
>CAESWR010001016.1:463735-475061 GCA_903171835.1 Mullus surmuletus
TCCCTCCCCCCCCAAAGCCCTGAGGCCTTTTGAAAGCGGAGCAGGAAAAAGACATACATCTACATACGCTGCACATACCGAGCATCTGTGTTGTCAATTGATAAAATATTTGCTCTTGTTGGACTTGGCAGCCGCGTTGATCCCATAGAGAATCAGCCTGCCGTGTGGGGCACCCGTATGTCCACAAGTGAGAGGTGACTACCAATGGCTCACTCACGGAGTACTTGGAAAAAAAAACCATATTTACTGATTCATATCTTAGAATTTAACGCACCTTCACGGCGCCCGACGTCTTGCATATTGCAGTATTGATATACAGTGTTTGCCAGTATGACAAACCCACTGAATGAAGTTTTAGTTTATGACTTGTGTGTTTATTTGTTTAAAATACAATATAAAATCGTATTTCATTTCCCTCCGTGTCCTTATCTTGATTTGTTTTGTAAAAGAGCCTGAAGAAAAAAGGAAAGCCTGGCAGGTCGTTTCATGCCTTTTTATGCAACTGTCATCCCTGGGAGCTTACTGCAGAGCCGTGGTGCAGTGCTCTTTCTCTCTTACATGGGGAATTAGCAGACAGCATCTGATGTCATTTATTAATGGAGGGAGGGCGGGCATGCATTAAGGGTGCGTGTGTGTGTGTGTGTGTGTGTGTGTGTGTGGTGTGCGCTCGCATATGCGTGTATGCGCAGGCTTAGGACGGCTAGCTTTCACAGTACGCCTCCTTTCAACTCTTACTTCTTTTCATTCCAGTAGCAGGAAAGGGTGATGGTGTGTGTGTGTGTGTCTGTGTCAAGGAGAGAGGGGGTCAGCAGGGGGGTGCGCGGGGTGGGCTGCTTGATTTGTCTGTGCAGCCTGCCTGCAGCGCTTCAGACACATTTCATTTGTTGCTTGTAAGATTAACACCTCGCAGTACCTGCGCTGGCAAACAGACATGTTTCACCCCCAGGGGAGTGAGGTCCCACAAGTCAGGAAAAAAAACTCTATTTAAGCACTATAAAACAAGATATATATAGAGTACACATCCTAACTATGACATCTCCTACCTTTCATCTCATACCCTCCATCCCCCAGCTAACTCGTATCCACTTGCCAACTAGATGATTCCAGCAGCCATCACATATCTAACGTGTGGGACGCGGCAGCAGCCACCGGGACGCTGTAAATAATACATATTATATAGAGGTGCTCTTAACTTTCGGCAGGGTTCTGGGAGTGCTTGTATGTGACGCAGACCACCTGACAGCAAACACATCTGCTCTGACCTCAGAGTCGAGCGGCGATACTCCCCATGCATACAAAAACCCTAGTATCTATTTTTTCCGCCCTTCTGTGGGGGGAAAAAAGCGTTCACTTGGAATGCGCACAATCTTACTTCCATTAAACACCTCTTTAAGTGTCACCTAGCTTGACCGCTTGAACAAAATGTTTGTTTCACGACGGTGTGTGATTTAATAATGGGCGACTCTCCAGCGGCCCACCCCAAAAAGCGCCATATTGTGGCTGTATCATCACTCACAGAGGTGAGTAAACGCTATCTATTCTTTTGGCCGTAATAGTTTCATGTGTTTAACTCCACTTTATCTTGCAATAAAAATGTCAGAATCATTTTTTATCTAATTTCCTAACTGTGGAGCTGTTGGCAAAAGGTGCTACACGGGACTCCCAGGGGTACATTCATCCTCACCGCCGGACCGTTTTGTCAAATCGCTCCGTATTTTTCCGCAATCAGTTCCCTATAATTACCTTTAAGTAATAGCGAAGTGACAGGTGTAGCGTCGCGGGCAACAGAGGCAGCATCTGTATTGTTATTTTTTTTATTATTATTTTCAAAAGGAAGATACTGCATGCAAAGGGCAACAAGAGGTCACGACGCACTGAGGGGAAAATCTGAAGTTGCGTGTTTAGAGAAAGGGCAATTTTAGCGAGGTGAAATTCGCGGCGTGCTTGCAGCTAATTGTCCATTTTAGAAAATACAGTGTCAAGTGTGGTGGCTAGCAAAGAGGAGGGCCTGCAGTAAGAATTTTATTGGACCCTCTTAGTGCTTGTTCATCAAGCTGTAAAACACCATGTCCTTTGACTGAGGCACCCCCCCCCCCCCTTTCCCCTTCTCCTTGTTGTTTCCTCAGCTCCTTTGCATTCCCCTCATCTCCATCCACCTGCTCTTCCTCCACGTCTCGGCTCGTTCCTCCTCGTCCCATTCCACTTCCACCCCTGTGAAGCTGAGTGGGGGCGCTACTCAATATGCTAAGGACTGCGGAGGGATGCTTAGCTCGAAGGGAAGACAAACATTGACAGGGCAAATCCATTGTGTCCCCCGCCCCCCCACAACAATCAGCACTCCGGGGCCTCATTTGACTTTCCCACAGTCTGGCTCTCTTTGCTCCGCCGCTACCTTGTCCAAACCTCCAGCCTGCCACTTTCTCTGCTTCTTAATGTCATTTTCTCTCTTCTTTCTCTTATCTCCGCTCCAGACAGCGCACGGGTAACTGCGAGGGAATTTTCCGTGGCGCGGGAGGGGAGGAGGGATCTGTCTGGGAGCCGCAGGGTAGGGCGAACGGGGTAGATAGATAGATATCATATCAGTATTGATTGTTTCAGAGGATGAGACCCCCCCCGGCCCCCCTTTGCACCCCACCCTACCCTCACCCCAATTACAAGATCAGAGGTGTGGCGTTCATCCAGTGGAACAAACGCATAAACCATTTAGAGGGGCCACACTGTCAGGGAGGACAGCTTCAAGCTGCATGACAAGTGTAATTTGGGGGATTTTCTGTGATGCGTCATGCCAAAGAAAACATCTCGGCTCAATAAAATAATTGGAATGTCGAGGGCAGCTCTGTCAGTTGCCCGCAAGACGTGAAATGAAATGAGGGAGAAATAGGATACATTATGTTGCCCCCACTCAGAAAAGAATGCAACCACAAGCGCACGCACACACGCACGCACACACACCTCTGTCAGTGCAGATGAGACGAGATAAGGAGAGCTTAAAACACATTGCATGTTAGGCGGAGATGAGAATCTCAGAGAGCCGCTCCATGCTCGTCTGCCTCACAGCGAGAGCCCTCCGCCCGGCCCCCGCCCGCCTCGGCCGAGGGGGGCGGCAAAGCGGCTTATTCACCCCACTGTGGACTGTGGAGGCTCGGAGCTACCTCATTGAATCTGCACGCTGCTGTGAAATGACTTTCAATGAGCTTCCAAAACAAAAACCGGGAGCGCGGGGCTGGGGCCCGATTAACATCTGGCCGGGCCCTTTCTTCCAGCGTGCACCTGAGCATATCCGGAATTTGATTTATGTCTCCGCCGGGAACATGGCAGGTCTGATAGGCAAGCTGTGCTGCCGTTTACATTCTGGGTGTGTGAGAGAGCGGCTGTGTGTGTGTGTGTTGGGGGGCGGCGGCAAGGAAAAAAACAAACTTGAGTGAGACAGTGGGCTTACTGTGGATCCCTTGGGCATGGCAGTCTCATCCACTAGAAGGTAGAGGATGTTCAGCGCAACCATAAGCACCGAGATTGTCTATGGACAGAGAGGAAGATGGAGATTTGTTTACACATGGTATAATTAAGCAAAGATTGATTAAATCCTCAAAGTATCAGGCATCAGGAGATAATTGAATTACAGGGTCCCTGCTTATCCCCAAGGGTGGTAATGCATAGGAACTCTCTCATGATTGTAAACTTTAAGCTTCTCAAAACCGGAACAATGCTGGGCTGTTTGATGCACGTGCCGCGCCTCTCACATGGCCTTTCTACCTTATCTTACGATATCGGGCGGCATAAACATCATTCCCACACTATAATCTATCGAAAATCACCGCTGTTGCAGGTGGCTATTCAGGATCTTTCTTAAACAGCTATTAAGGAAAAGTAGCTTCCCCACCCAGACACTGGGAAAGCTGTGAGAGGATGGGGTTTGAGGTGCCGGGTGTTAGCCCCGATGGCCACCAGCCAGGCTGTGCACGCCATGAGCAAACAGCTCGGGGCTTAATCATAGGTCACTCACCGTTCCTGTGAGCAGGATCAGCATCACTATGGGATACAACAAGTTCTTCTCCCAACCTGATGCTTTCTTCCTCCGCTCTGAAAGCAAAACGTGAGGTTATTTGTCTGCAGGAGCGCACGCACAACCCACTCTTTCGCACCAGCATACAGAAATGAGGTGCGCACATCCATCTTACAGACCACTTTCCACCACTGGTTAATTAATTTGATCATCAAAGACGACTACTGAAACCTCAGGGCCCTCTGGCTTTATTTACAGGGTTTGTACAGCTTGGTTTGGTAAAACATATCGTGAGTGTGTGTAGCAAACACAATCAAACCTCTCATCGCAACCGCTTCCCTCCAGGTGATGTCGATTTCATAACCTTCAAAAACAGTGCTCTTCCTCTTTCATTAGCCACACTCATTATTGCCTTAATTAGTGGAAACAATAATAAATCCAGGATAAAACAAAACGCAACTAAATTAATTCTGTGATTTATATTTTGGTTAAGTTGTGTATGTGCTTGTGGCCGGCAGCTAATGGGCCTCGGTCTTCAAAGACGAATGAAACATCAAATTGAGATTTTCCATCTCACTACCATTTTAACAGCTCATCAGTCATGTTTGCAGCCGCTGCCGGATTGTGTGCACCGCGTCCCTTGATATGTACATCCACGGTGTCTGACTACCCTCTGGTCCTTGCCATATTGACTTTCTTTCTCCATTTCCAACCTTGTTAGTCCTCCTTATTCTCAAAGTGCACCCACCCTGCCTGCCCGAGAAGTTTGCCAAGTGCACTTTATATGCACCATCCTTCTAAATTAATGACATCACTAAAAGGCTTGCTACAATATAAAGTTTGCATCTTGTCCAATATCCTAAGTGCCTTTGTACCCCCCCCACCCCCCCCCACGCAGCTCCCCAAAAGGCTCGGGCCTCATTTATAATATCCTAAAATGGATGGAAAATTATCAGGCAGTTCTGGTCGGAGTCCAAATTAAGAAATAAAGGCAGACGGGGAGAAATCGACTGCCTGTCAGCAATATGTAAAAATCCAAACTTCTTGGCGTATATATCCATTGAAATTCAAGGACTTATGACAAAATATATCAGTCCTGTCACATAATACAAATACTTACCCAATTTATTTCTCTGATTTCTAATATTGTCCAATTCTTTGTTGAGCTGGTGAGCAAAGCTCCCCCGTGTATATGCATATGTGGACGATCCTGCAGAGAGCGAGAGGGGAAAAAAACATAGAAAAGGAATTTAAATTTCATGATAGGTGTTGTCTTACCGTACTCGCCCACTTCATGTCTGCCAGGCCATTTGAAAAAAACAACTATTTTCTCTTCCCTCTTATAAAACGTAAATATATTATATCCTTCTGAGCTTAACATACCGAATTTGATATATCTTTATGAAGCAACCTCATCAAAACAAGTAATCCTGCTCGGAACATAACAATATGATCTCAAACCAGTAAAAATAACCTCTTATGTCTGGAACTGTCTCGCACATGCCACAACTAGTTGATTTGGGCTGGAGAAGACAGCAAGGGATTCTCCAGGAAAACCACAAGGCCAGCTCATTTAAGGCTAATTTATCTATTTTACTCTGTTTTCCTTCCAGCTCGGTGCACTCGCGCAGAGGCCCCTTGGAGTCAAAATGGGAGAGTATCCATTTGCATCCCCTGGGGTGATTGGCAGATCAAGACCAATTAGTTCAGTGTTACACCGTTACTAGCGTGCAATAAAAATACCATCTTTCATCTTTGTTACAGGAGTGAAGGACCAATCACTTTGATCAAACCTTTTTCTTCCCTCTGTTATTATGACACGCCCTGTCTGGATGGCTTTAAGTAGGCAAGCGAGAGTGAGAGAGAGAGCTAACAGTGTTGTCTGTGCCCTCGCAGGTACCTGTCCCGGGATCTAAGCCGGGGAAAGTTTGAACCCTTCGAGCAACTGCAGTCACAACACAACAGGAAATGTCACGGACAGTTCAACGGCAGAGACGAACTGAATACTCGCCCTCGGGGAAGCCAAATCCTCTCAGCCGCAAGTGAACTTATATATCACCCATGTGCATAACATATCAAAACATGGCCTCACCTGTCACCCAAGACAGATAAATCAGTGATCAAATGAATAGCAGCTTCTCGACAGCCATAAAAAATGGATGCATCCCGCCGGAAAGACAAAGAACAATATCATCGCTTGTTTGCAGCAGTAATGGAAAATTGAGAGAATTTCAACTGCAGTATCTGGAGTGACATCACTCCCGACTGAAGTTAAATATATCCTCCTTCTCCTTCTGCTGGCAGCATCAAGTAAAAGACTGAGTTACAGCGTGGCAGAGATGCTGAGTGAGGCTTCTGGCAGCCACGGAGGCCCAGAGTAATTCAACGTATCCTCTCCAACCTTCAACCACAGTCGAAAAATTACGTCACCCGCAAATATGCTAAACACCATGCTGAGACAACAGAGGCACTGGCAAGGTCATCGTGCCGCATAGCATCTGGACGGGCACTCTGTTGCTCTGCTATCAGCAGATCAGGGTCTTGAGAGGGCAGCTTGGACAAATGTGCCGCACAAAGCCCGTGCTGCAGTATTATTCATGTGCTCCAATATCTAGATTGAGAGTAGCTTCTATAGTAATTGCAGAAATCAGACCAGGAACGGTACACTTTGCCCATACTACTTAAATTCTGTGGAGGCGGCACCGATTCAACAAGTTTCTCTCACTTTTATGATATTAAATAACGTCTTCTTTATGACATTGAACATCCTTACTTTGCTTTTTAAACTGGTTGCAGTGCAACTGCAGTGCAGTTTCTGGCTCAGATATTAGATCATTCTCATCACCTTTGGTAACCGGTAGCATTTAATGGCTGCAACTAATGATGATTAACCTCACATTTTCTTGATTCCATTCATTAATGGATTTGTCACTTTCATGGAACATTAACGTGGCACGATTAACTTTCTTAACTTAAAGTTTTGTCCTACAAAGGATTTAAATAGAGGCGCAGGCAAAAAGTTGAAGAACCTGTTCAGTATGTTAAGTATGCTTATATAATCGTTCCCACGGACTGTAAACACTTGCTTATGAAGTCCATCATGCCCATGACAGCAAATAGAGACACACATGGTCAATTAGCCAATTTGAACCTGCTGATCTGCAACACTGAAAACATCAACATCCCTACAGATGGGCCATTGCATGTGGAGGCGAGACAACAAAGGCTAGACGTGTAAACAAACATAAATCCGTCAATTGATGTGGCTCAACAGTCCGCATCTGCAAACACAAACCAGCTAAGAGGATCGGAGGTTAATCTGCTGGCGGCAATGGATGCAGAGTGCACGCAGGTGAAGCAAGGAGACAACATTGCTTGGCTCTGGAGTGTGTCCCGTGAACTGTTCCTGAACCGCCGTCTGCTGCAGAATTCTCGGCAGATCAAAGTCGCGGCATTGGTCGACGGTTTCGCCAGCGTGAGCCTGGACTTGTGCGATCAGGCAACCGCTGATCAGCTGTAATTCCCGGTTTAACGGTAAAAAAAGAACTGCAGTTTGGCCTCGGTGCACTTGGGGTGACGCTGACCGCTGTTTTTTTTTCCGGTGCATTACAGAGAATTGAAAAGATCAAACGGTCTCAGAGTGATAAGAAAGAGATTACAATTATTCTATCAGGTAGTTCAAAGAAGGGCAATGTGGAATGAGCCCTAAGGAACCACACGCTTAGGTGGCGGTCTATGGAGGTGGGCAGCGTAGCGTTCGAAAACATGCTTTATCAGGGAGCGATCTCCCTTACCTCCCTGGTTTGAAAAGACGCTCATCCTCTTCATTTACTCGCATCTGTACACTTGGTTGCGTGCTTGAGTTAATATTAAAGTAGGTTTTGGAGCTTGGCCCAAACACTTCCTGCTGTTTGAGATTATACAACGTCAAAGGAGGAATTTGGAAACACAAAAGGACATGAAAAGGAAATGCAGGCTAAGAAAATAACACCTTTTCCAAAAACGCTTTAGAACTTTCGCTTTGTGCCCGGTCCCAGAGAACAAGGCAAAGCTCCCCCTTTTCGTATCTTGCAGAGACGTCCGCGCTCTTTAATGTCTGCAGCAACCAAGCCAAAAGTTCTTGTAAAAAGATTTCATTTCCATCCCATTACCCAGACTGCCGTTCTAGGCCTCACATTAAATAGGGCAATCATTTCGCCCGGCACTGACAGTGGCACTGAAGTGTCGTAAATGAATCCTTAAAAACTTCCTAAAATGTCGTTCTTGCCGTGAGGGCTGGTCTGCCCTTTAGCGCGAAGTTATGAGAATGGGACAGCGGCAAGGAAAGGCCTGTGTCAAGCACGTGTCACTGAGGGTTTTTCGCTTGTGTCTGTGAATGTGAATGTGAGTGTGTGTGTGAGTGTGTGTGTGTGTGTGTGTGTGTGTGTGTGTGTGCGTGTCGGGCGGAATTTTCGATGCTAATTGATTCCAGTGTGGTGTGCTCCATCACACCCAATAGGGCAGTCAGCCCCTCCCCTCTCCTATAATGTGCCAACACGTCTCCCACAGACATACCGTTTAATCTCCTCTGAAGGGCTTCCTCCTGCAAATGGATGCAGTAAATCTGCTCATCCAGGTCCTCCAGGATCTGAAGGGGAGGGAGGAGAGGAGGAAGAGATGAAATGGGTTATAATTAGGCCCAAAGTGGGACTGGAGAGATGGCAGATGGGATGATAAGTTGGTGATGTATTTGTAGTCCTCTGTTGGGCATGTAAATGGCTGACAGAGGTCGACATTTGTCAGAATAGAGGAGCAAAGCGGTCTTAAGTTCTAGCAGATCTGCTCAAGTTCAACTCCTCAAGTGGTCTCTTAGGGCAAATTTCAGTTTAGCTTAGTTAACCCAGTGAGTACTTACTGTTGGCTTCACTAATAGCTGACCCATGACCGTGAACATCCTGGACAGTCCCACGGGAGTGCACACTGCAAGGCAGAAAGCAGCCCAATCAGCTTGACCGTTAAACAACAAGGTGAATACTAATATTAAAGGGACGGGAACGCCACATCGGTTATGGCATTTTAATTGCTCCAGTATTTATTAGACCACATTAAGGCACTTACTGAGTAAAAGCAGCCCTCCCATCAGAGATATACAGGAGTAGAGGTATGGTAGGTAGAATTCCCAAAGGTCTAAAGAGAGGAAAGAAAAACTTTATTAATAAATACAGACGAATGGGGAAAAGTTCAATACAGGCAAAGGTAAATACAGTGTAAGTGCCTATAAGGCCATGCCTTCCAGTGAAAGCTTACCTCAGAGAGATCCTGAAATGGCCAGGTTACTGTTGCTCCATATCAAAACTGACATAAATATGCTCTTTGTAGCCCGAATTAAATAGTGGTGCTTAAGAAAATGTAAAATCATCTGTGGCCCGAGCTGACGGCAGTTTATGAGGGAGTGAGTGTAAATTACTGTTACAGGCTATTCACCCAATGGCTGAATGCATTTTTTGCATAGGAGGATTTCATCCTGCATCTTTTACAGTGTAGTGTGTTACTTTTTAAAATTTGAACGATTTGCAGGAGAAAGACAAATAAAACATACCATAGAGTGACTCCATACTGGCTGCGTCATTGTCGATAAGAGCTGATGCCACCCACACAATGCCCAGGATGAGCAGAGCCAGCAGGAAGAGCATCACAAAGGTCTCAAGGATGCGCGCCCTAATGCCCTGACAGGAAAAGCACAGAGGAGAAAGGTCAGATTAGGAAAGAATTATACAGCTGGTATCAGCAGCATGTCAAAGATTTCTAAATTAACGCGTTGAACTTTTTATAAGGCTCAAGTGCTTAAAAAAATATCCTCCGCAGGGTTTAAAGCACAAAACAACATTCATTTTACAAGACACCCGCCCCTCCTACTCCAGCATCACCCCCCGTCTACAGCGCGCAAACATGACATAAACGCTCCCGCAGATTCCTGTGTAAAACAGCTCCTTTATACACACATATTGCGGTCTATAAAATGCGTCTAACAGGGGACTGGCAGTGGCAGAGGTGAAATTAAAAAGAGAAGGAGGGGGGAGGTGGGGGTGGGGGGGGCTGGGTCAGCTACTGTCTGCGATCAAGAGCAGGCCTCCCATCTGGGGCTGATTAGGAGGTCCCTTAGCGCGCTTGTGTCCTGGGCCGCGCAGACGAGAGGGTTTTGGGGTAATTTGGGTTTTCCGGGTCACAAAATGCTGAGTGGTTAATAAAGTACTCCTCTACCTGTTCACACAGCCCCCCCCACCCCCCTCCTCTGCTCGAGAGCCAAGCTGTCTAGCACTGTAAGATAGATAGGCGTTCTTATACACATGTCAGGTAGGTTGCCAGGCGCGGGATAACAAGGGCTCTCTGCCTTTGGAGCGGCGGCTTAAATTGGGTGCATATGAGCAATTTGTTACCAGCTAACATAATGGCTGTGTGGGTTGCTGTTCAGCATTTGCCAACAGGTACGTGGTGAATGGGGGTCTCTCTTTGAAAGTTCCCGGTGCTAATCATGAAATCCCTTTATAGAGCGGAGATGGTTTTAATTCTGCAAATTCAATCAGACAGGCATTTTCTGGGGTGTTTTTTTTCCACTAAAAAATTTAATTCATTGTCCAAATCACCTGTCCTTCAGCAATTGCGTAACAATTTAGGTCACGGCAGCCCTCCCTTCCTATACAGCCTAAAATATAGTCTTTTCACGCATCTTTCAAACACAATGGTGCAATTGTAGGTCACAGACATATTGTGGGAATTTACGCCCTCCTTTCTCGTGCATTTGTCATTTCTGAGCAATCACTTGCCGTAACAGTGTTATTCTGAAGGGGGAGAAAGGAGGGAAAAAAAGCCTTGGTGAGTGTAGAATTTTCTAGACACAACAGAAGGGAAAGTGGCCAGGGTCTGGAGTGCCCCGATGTGGCCGAGGTGAACACTGCAGCCGGTCTACAGGTAAAGTTAGCGTGGGGGTGGAGGGGTGGGGGGTGGAAAGTGGGACAAATAGAAACCTAAGTCAGCATAAATCTGGGCCTAAAAATATTCCTGTGATAAAATATGGATAAATAAACAACGGTGATAAATATATGAGGGGGATGAGACATCCTGAGGGACGCGTGGAGGTGCTGTTATGTCATTAACGGCACATTCATCACTCTGCCCAGATCAATAAAACACACGCTATGCGCGGTCATAAATCTGCTTTGAGATTAATTTTTCCATCTGTCCTCATGGTCTTTCTTTGCAGCCGCACAATCTGAGTGGATGGATGCTGCAATCAAGCACCTTCGCAGGCCCGCTCAACTGGGCAGTGGGGAAAACACTCAACAC
>CAESWR010001016.1:508197-525356 GCA_903171835.1 Mullus surmuletus
CCCCCCCCCTCCCTTCTCCTCCCCTGCCCTCCATTGTCTTGATCCCTTGGCCATTAAGTTAAATGGGGCTCCAGCAGGAAGCCAGAGGGGCTGTTTATGACCTGAGCTGGGTACCCTCGCCAGCAACTAGTTTACTAATGGAAGGTGCCTCGCCTAAATAAAGCTTAATGGCTCATTTAATCTCTTTTCGGCCCTCACAAGGTATAAAAGGGGAGAGGAAAGGCTAAGAAAATTCCATGAGGGAAATGTTAGTTAACAGTGTCATTTATTTTTACCCCCCCGACTTGTGTCCTCTGGGTAACAAGGCAGAGTTAACAGTGGACACAGCAGACAGATTGGCGGAAAGTCGTTTTTACTGTTCCTCGCTTTGATTGTGTCGCTTAATTGTTACGGCGCTGCTCCTTCATGCTGTCTCGCCGATGAGCACTTTATCACGCTGAGTGTTGAAATTTCATGTCTTCTTTTTCCGTCGTCCACAGGCTCCTGTACAGTTTAGCTTTTAATGCCCGTTTCCTGAGGCACCTCTGGCACCTGATCACTTCCATGACGACTAAAATGATCACTGGGTGAGCTTACGCGATGGTGGTGCTCATGCGAGTGTGCACATATTTTGGCTTCTCCGGTTCGAATCCACTGACATTTCATACTTGTCCTCCCCTGTTTCTCCTCCACCCTCCTCAGCTCCATGGTTCCGCTCCTCCAACTGATCTCAAGAGGGTCTCCCATGTCGTTCGATGACTCCAACCGCATCATTCCGCTCTTCTATCTCTTCAGCTCTCTCTTCAGCCACTCGCTCATCTCTGTGCATGACAGCGAGTTTTTTGGTCACGAAATGGAAGGTAGTAGTTTTTAAAAAAAGAACATGTTTCACCATCTAGTCCAGGTTATTTTCCCAGTTGTTGTCCAATATTATTGTTAAACATGATAAAATACTTCCTTGGTATGAGATTTTATACATCATTTAACAACATTTTTCACTAATTTGGGGTTGTTGTATAACCAGATTTTCAGATTTATTCAAAAGAAAATTCTTTATAAAGCCCTGTATGCTTGCACGTTATACTTCCCATATCCATTAATTATCTATTGTGTTCAGTATTCGCTTCACATAATAATAGTTGATTGGTGCTCACTGTCCTGCTGCCATTTGTAAAAAAAAAAGGAAAAAAGAAACGACGAGTACGTCCTTCGCCCCACCAACAGATCAGACGCAGTCCTCCATGATGCCCTTCACACTGTTGGAGCTGGTGACTCTGTCTCGCTGCCTGCGGGACGCGTGCCTGGGGATCATCAAGCTGGCCTACCCGGAGACCAAGGCGGAGCACCGCGAGGAGTACATTACCGCCTTTCGCAGTGTCGGAGTCAAAACAAACACCGAAGTCCAGCAGCGTATTCAGGCCGAGCAGAAGCGCTGGGTGCAGCTCTTTAAGGTGAGACGCACATTTACTGTAAATACTAGACAGTGGGAGGGGCCAGACGCTGCTCGACCTTCTGTCTGCCTCACACACAAAGGCAGAGCGTGGGAGTTGTGAAAATTGATTTGAAGTTGAAGTGCAGCACACACAAGCTCCTCTGCTTCGGGGTTTTGTTCATACATAAAAAATGAATTGAAATGAAATGAATTTAAATACACCTCATGTTCTTTGAGTGCAAGGAATTTGTGAAACAAATTGCCACCAAAATTGAATTAATTAAATTGAATTAATGAAAAATCTTATTTGCCAGATCAAATAAATTAAAGTACAATTTACACGTGAAATTGATTATTATTTCTATTTTTAATTAGGTTACATACATTTATCATTTTGCATGCATTATTTGTTTTCTGTAAATGAACTATTCAAATGTGAAGTTTACAGCCCTAAAAACTGCTCTCAGATGATTATGAATTTCCTCGTTGATTGGATGGCAGTAGTTAAGAGGAATCATGCGCAAGTAACAATTTAAAACCAAGTTGCCAAATTGAATGTTTAAAGGTACGTTTTCTCAGAGTTATCTCACCAAAATATTTCCATTTCCGTAATCTCTGATGTTGCCCTTTGATATCCAGGTGCATAAATCAAAATCCCCACCACGCTGTCATCAGGATCAAATGTTGCCTCGCCCCTGTGAGCACTGAAGCATAGCAGGTTAATGCTTGTTTGTGTAAATGAAGCATGCGTGCACAAGCTGGCAAAGTCGAGGCCCGGCGCAATCACGGAGGTCATCCATTGGATATTTACCCAGAGGAAATGAGGCATATAACAACATTAGCTTCAGTCTTTTGTCATTCCAGGTTTCTGGCTACTTCGGTCCGTTTTCTATCAAGGGTGATTAACCGACCTTGCTACTGCTGTCGGTTTCTTTGATGGGAGAATTTAAAAGTGCATGGGTGGCGGTGTGTAAAAGGTGGCAAATACCTGAAAAGCACATCAGGAATTTTCATAAAAGATCTGCTTGGAGGCCTCTTGTCAGCTAAAACGACCCATTAAAGAAGTGGGGAGCAGGGAAAATGCATTTTCCAAATTGAACAGCGGGATTTACAGTCAGTTTAACGCCACTGACCCCTAACACGCTAATGTTTGGTTCGTGTCATCAGCCGTCCCTCCCCATCTTTTATCACCTCCATTGTCGAGCTATCTATTTAATTGAAAGAAGTTAATTGAATGAAAATGATCAACTAAGCTTGTATTAATATTGCTAATGGAACTTTCTTCTTGGCCATGTTTGGAGAACGATGTCATGCTGGAGTTTGGGAAAGGCCCATTAAGGCTTGCACTTAACCCGATGGGCTAATTAAGGAATGCTTATTCATTCCCAGAGTCAGGGGGTAGGTCTGCTCCAAACCCATCGCCACGCTTCTCGTACAGCATTTTGCACTTGCCATTATTGCAGACTCCGGTCGCCTCCCACCGATTGTCTGGGATTGATCGCCCTTCTATGAAAATGAACGCACGTTAGAAAGGAACATTTCGACTGGGACGATTCGACCGGCTGGAGGCCGTTACCACTCACTTAACCGATCTTCCTGCGGAGTCGTGAGGTTATATGTTGGCTTATCTGCCGTCAGAGGAGGCTGAAATTCACTCCTGAGCCTGAAATAGAAAGATTTGTCATATAAAGTGATTGCAGCAATCACCACTCAATTGAGCGCAACTCCTATTTAAAACTTAAATATGAGTTTAATAAAGATGTTCAGACAGAAGAAACTGAATTGTCCCAAACTGACAGCATTACATCAAGGTGAAATATCCACCCGCAGGCCAGGCGGGAGCCTCACCGCTGCTGCTCTCAGTGCAGCGAGCCAACACTGCTGTGTGTGTTGCATTCTCAGCCCGATGGCTGATGTCAGCAGACCTCGGCAGTAATTAACAGGACTGGACATTG
The DNA here is from genome assembly GCA_903171835.1 of Mullus surmuletus. NCBI lineage: Eukaryota > Metazoa > Chordata > Actinopteri > Syngnathiformes > Mullidae > Mullus > Mullus surmuletus. The sequence goes on from CAESWR010001016.1 coordinate 511,564, forward strand.
AGGGACGGCGCAGGTCGTTTTTCTTTTATACTCCTCATAAATGGCGCACTAATGTCCGAATTCTCAAATTGCTTTCTTTTTTTTCCCTCCCCCAAGAGGAGGCACTTTATCCTGCTGAACACATGAGGAAATAAAAATCTCCCTCCTTTTCTCTGTTATGTATCCTGACATCGACAATGGAGCTCAATGTATTTATTTGAGTGTTTGTATGTGATCTACTGTCCAGGTCATCACTAACTTGGTGAAGATGGTGAAAGCTCGTGACATAAGGCGACCCTTCTGTCCGCGTGGTCACTGGCTGTCTCAGGAGGTCAACATCCGGGCTGATAAGGTAATTAACAGCTGTTGGGGTTCTGCCTACGATTAAATCTTTTGGAATTGCGAGGATTGCGATTTTCATGGCTTTATCTCTCACTCTAGGTCACACAGCTCTATGTGCCTTCTGCAAGAAATGTGTGGCGAGCGCGAAGGATGGGACGCATCGGACCGCTTCAGTCGACACTTGATGGTAGTGTGCTTTTTTCTTTTTTTCAATAGCAAAATGTATTCTTTTTTTTCCTGGAAGATATATTTTCCTCATTAAAACTGAGGTCTTTACGTTATCTTTAATCAATTGTATAATTTCCTGAGTCTTAAATAAGTCCTCGTCTATATCTTGCAGGAATGTTTTTGTAAGCTAGAAAAATCATTTTTTCTTAACCCACACTGATGTGGTAAATGAAGCTGTGCTGTTGGCAGTGAATGAAAATTGGAAATTGCCTGCTGCTCCAAAGCTTTATACATCATCCAGGAGGTGATCTAAATCGCCGTCCAATGTCACCTTCTCCAGCTTTGCATATTCTGCAGAGCTGCAAGCTGAAAACTGCAGGGCAAATGCTGAGGATTTGCATTGCTGTGTTTCATAGGGGGAAGAAATCTCATCACTTTTTCATCTGAGTGACTCAATTAGGCTCAATTAGACTCACTTTGAGACTTCCCAGGTTCCTGTCAAAGTGCAAGCGTGAGAACAAGCGGATAACAATGTGTGTATGATCCTCCTAATGTCACTCCGAAGCTGTATGGGCTAAATTCAATTAGTGTGAAAGTACCTGATGAACTGGGCCACATCTGGCCCGCGTGTTTGCCTCGCCTTGCCTTTTCTCATTTCCTTAAATGGACAAGCCCGAAGCTGATAAATGAGCAACATATTGACCACTCTCGGGCCATATTTCTCCTCAAAGATGGAAACCTGATGGGAAAATGCAGATCAGATTGACTAATTGAGCAGAATAATTGAGCTAAAGTGGACGCAAAGTGAGGGTGAAGAGCGGTTTAGCTATTGTGGCGTTTTTTTGTCTGTGTGTTTGTGTGGGCTCAACAGTATAAAGTCAAAGTTTGATACAAAACAAACATCGGCTTAATGGAGAAAGCCCGTCGGGTGGACGGGAGGCTTGCAAATGGCAGAATTAAAGAGGCGCAATGAAAAGGAAGCGTCTTAAACGACTGGCCTGTAAAAAATGGGAATGCGTCTCCAGTTAGCGCTGTGTATGCTAATGACGGCACCGTTTCTGCCGAAGACAGCTGATGTTGTGATTTATTCCGTGTACTGAAGGTTCAAGGTTCAACTTAATGACACAGGATCACACAATGAAATACAGCCAGAGACCCTCCATGCTACACACACACACCCTGTGTTTTAAGTGACAGCAGAAGCAGTAAGGCAGTGAGTTAGGTGTTAGAAATGTGTTTTTAAAGTATATGCACATTATCTGCAGTGTCTGTTTATATGATGCTCAATCAATTTTCGGAGGTGAAAAATCAGAAAATGAAGTCATACACAGATTTTTTGTCTTCTGCAGTTGGCTTGGAGCCACCACAGCTGTCTGTGTCCGAAGAGCGACATCTGGCCATTCTCACCGAGCTCCCATTTGTGGTTCCCTTTGAGGAGCGGGTCAAGGTGCAACACCTCACACACACAGAATAACATTTTTTTGCCAAATGTTTCGCAGATTTTACATTGACACACTGTTTAATGAATGGGGACTAGCTTTTTAGAATTAGTTATAATTTTTGCCTCTCTGTGTCTTGTAGATCTTCCAGAAGTTAATCTACGCTGACAAACGGGACGTGCAGGGGGACGGGCCGTTCCCTAATGGCATCAATGTCACCATCAGACGCAACTACATCTACGAAGACGCCTACGACAAACTCTCCCCAGAGAACGGTACGGTTCCCGTCGCCATGGTTTGAAATCATCTTAACCGTGTGTTACTTGCCGACACATAGGCGAAAGGTTCGAGGCCAAGCGTACCTCAGACTGAAATTACGGTCAATCAGCATACGTTTATTTTTATAACGAGGAACCTTGGTTTGATCCTGTTACTAAAACTCGTGTTATGCTCTAAAACGTCCGAATAGTGAGTATCAAGGTTCGGCAGGTTAACGTCAAAGATGAAGGTTAGTTACTCTCCTTGTGCAGAGTATTGAATTTTGGTAACGCATAATCGTGGTTCCGATTATTATAATGGATCACATAAAAGCAGAATCAATTATTTTAAGTCACCTCTTTTGTGTTTGAATTTGAAAGGGCACTTCAGTGGCGGCAATCTGATTAAAAAGAGTAGTAGCCGACCTGGGCTGAAGACATGATCTATATCATTTATGTGTCTATAAGTTATAGCTGCCCTGATTTATCACCTTACATTAATTATTCTGAAAGATGACCTTTTATAGAATTTGATTTGAATATTCCGCAGGTCAAGAAAGTGCTGTCTTGCAGAACGTTTTGTTGACGAAACGGCAGGATGCATTCGGTTTTTATAAACGGTTTCACGTTTTCGGTTCTGTTTTCGCTAAAGATGAAGAAACATTTAACTGAGATTATACTAAAAATAGCAGATTAATTGTAGATAAGAAAACCAAGTCATTACATTTTCCTTTAAATAAATCTAATACCATAGAAATTCTCTAAATTTCAATCACATTTTTTTCTTTCTTCCTCCTGTCATTAGAGCCAGACCTGAAGAAAAGGATCAGAGTCCATTTGCTGAATGCTCACGGCTTGGACGAGGCGGGCATCGACGGTGGTGGCATCTTCCGCGAGTTCCTAAACGAGCTCCTTAAGTCCGGCTTCAACCCCAACCAAGGCTTCTTCAAGACCACCAACGAGGGCCTGCTCTACCCCAACCCCGCCGCTGAGATGCTGGTGGGAGACTCCTTCACACGGCACTACTACTTCCTCGGCAGGATACTGGGAAAGGTGCGTTTCAGAACCCCTTTTTGTAACATAAAAAATCCTCCAAAAAGACAAAGAATGTGTGGAGAGATGAGAAGCCAGAGGGTGCCTTTATTTAAAGGCCCTATTAAAATGAGTTATTGTCAATCGCCGCCTCACTCTTAATGCACATGAGGGGGGTGGGGGGGTTGTTTTGCTCTTCATTCCAGAAATTGACAGTGTTTAGAAAGATGGCATTTGTTGCAAAGATTTTTCAGGTTGAGGGGTGAGAACCTGAACCCGGCACTAAAGCCTTCGTTTGTTAATTAGCCCCCATGCGTAATCTGTTGACGGCATTGTTTTTTTTTTTCCTGTCCCTCCCTTCCTCCAATGGCACTATTTATTTGAGCCTAATGTTTCTAAATCATCCTTAATGCATGTGGTAGTGATTGTTTATCAAAGATACCTTCTTCATGGGTTGGGGAGGGAGGTGGTATTAGTGGCGGAGGTGTGTGTGTGTGTATGTGTGTGAGTGTGGGGGGGGTGCTATCATCTCAACCAGAGACGAATTACCTCATGACAAGCGGTCGCCTCTCAATTAGGGCTTCCATTAGCCGATGATTCCTACCTCTTGTTTGTGTAGTGATTGCATTTGGCCGGCACTAAATCAGCGAACCCAAGCGGACAGGACATAAATAAGCGTTCAAAGCATGTGGTAATAGCATTTTGATCTGTTTTACAGTCCGGAACATCCAGGTCTCTTCTCTCCTTCTCGGCCCGGGATGGTCCGGTTCCACTTATCAGGGCATCGTAACTCGTCCTCTCTCCCCCCTTATTTCCTCCTCATCATCATCTTCCTCTCCGTATCCTCCGTGCAAGTGAGAAATGATCAATCAACGGCCACATGTCCGCCGCTGCCTCCCCTTCGATATTCTGCTCCATCGCTAAATGGTTCAGGCAATTAGGAAGGGGGGAAATTAATTTGAATTTGACTTTCAATTAACCCTTCCTTAAGTTCCTCTTTCTCCATAAAAATGGACATTTGAGTGGCCATTTGAGAGGCGTATTGATATTTGTTTAGTGCCGTTATTGCCCCGGATAAAAGGCAAGCGGTTATATAGATTGGGATTGCATCACCCGCCGCGGCAATGTGCGTGGTGCAAGCTGCAGCTCAAAGGACACAGGAGATTAATATTGTTAATTAATGTCCGAGGCGTGCCATTGTTGTGGGGGTGATGTATTACAGGCAGGAGTGGCTTGTCTAGGGTACTCACTGAAATGGGATTGAACATCAGAATAGAGGCCGGTCATCATCCTTCTTCCTCACTTGTCCACCCAGCTGACAAGTAGAAAGATTTAAGCCACAAATGGGGAAACATGAAAACAGGTTAGCTCGCCCGCCTGTAACCACAGCTTGAACCTCGAGCGACAGGGTGCGTTGATTTAATCGTAATGAGAGTGTTTACTGAAATGAAAGAAGTCTCTAATTGTGTCCCGAAAGCGGCGCCTCATCCGATTCTCATTAGCAGAAAATCTCCGTCCTCGTCAGCGGTGGCCCCTCCGCTCCGTTGCTAGTGCGGCGAGCTAAGGCGCACTCTCCCGCGCTTCCGCCTCCTCATTGATCCCCGCCGACTGATAGTTCGCCTCAGAGGTGTGTGAGCCTTGCACCCCTGATTGATGGTGATGCGTTTGAAAGGCATTATAATTTTATTGATCCCTAATGTTGTAAATTAAGGAATTTATTTGGCAGCTAACAGAATGCACCTGCAATGTTGTTGGCATTTATTCCACCTGATGGTGCCACGATCTGCTTTAATTGCGTTGCCACTGCACTCACTTATATTAAAAGGCCCAGGCCATAATAATTAATTCTTTCCATCCCAAGTCATTTTGGCACAATTTCTGGCAATAAACACCCATAAATAAAGTAAGTGGCATTGAAAAAATAAGGCTACAGGTTTTTTCCATATACTTATTGCTGCCTCTTCCCGGCACAAGTGTTATTGATAGGTTTCAAGGGGCCACGCCGCGCATATGGTCTGAAACGAGCGCCGGCCACAGGAGAAATACTAAGTGGATTATTTTGCATAAAAAACAGACAATGTTTGAAGTTGCGCAATTAACCTGTGTTTAGAAAATAGCCATGATTTATGTGCGCCTGTGTGTTTAAGATGCATGCATTATGGAAATCCTCTAGATTTATAATCCATTTAGCTGATGCGGTCAGGGTTTTTAACGCTATCATTTATAAGGACCTGTATATTTTAATGCCTCCAACCGGCTCTTTTTCGGACTATTCCAGTACATTAGCTTTGGGTTTTATGAGTCACCTGCCCGGCTGCGGTTCTTAATGGCATTTAAGGTCAAGGTGAGAATTGGCATTTATAAAGTTTGGGGCGGGCAAAACGGAGGCCTGTGTGTTTTAGATAGATTGTGTTTTGCTCTCAGTCATTGTGATCCGACCAGATTTACTATCTTATCACTTGGTTTTTTTGATATTGGAGTCGAAGTGCAAACATGATATATTTTGTCATGTATGTTCTAATCATACTTTTGAAAAACGGTTGCTGCTTGATGAAGTCCATTTAGTTATCTTGGTTATCTAATCACTGCGCTCTATTCAGTGACACCCAAGCAATAAACAACCACGATGTTTAACACTCGCCTTCTTTTCTCAATTACACAGATTGACAGATTTTTTAGATCGACTTTATTTTCCTGCAGTTTCTCCCCCCGTTAACGTCCACGTATCTCCACAGGCTTTGTATGAGAACATGCTGGTGGAGCTACCCTTCGCCAGCTTCTTCCTGTCTAAGCTTCTGGGAACCAGTGCGGACGTTGACATCCACCACCTGGCCTCCCTGGACCCCGAGATGTACCGCAACCTCCTCTTCCTCAAGAGCTACGAGGGCGACGTGGAAGAGTTGGGCCTCAACTTTACCGTGGTCAACAACGACCTCGGGGAGGCTCAGGTGAGCCGGCAGGGATTGGAACACACCGGATGAATGATTAACGCATCTTCTTTTCTTCCAGCAGCCACCTCTTTCGTGGTCGCTGCCCCTCATTCAGCTCTCCTTCCTGCTGTTTGGTCCCTCCGTGCGGCGTTAATAATTCATTTTCCTCGTGATGTACCGGTCCTCAGTCCCCGAGAGAGATAAAGCACGTCGCCACTGTCGCCCTAAGCTCTGCTGCAGCGGCTCTGTTGACCATTCCACCTGCGTTTCCCGTTGAAATAATCTCAGGACACGCCTGAGAGAAGCAGCTCCCCGCTCTTAAGCACGCCCCCCCCCTCCGCTCGCTTTCAAAGCTCAAGGCTGCGGAGACGAGCCACCGCCAGCGCTCTGAGTCACCTGGGCCGAGAGCCGCACTCTCCCCCCGGGAGCCCCTGTTTGCTCAGGGCCTTAACGCGTCTTATTAGCTCTTCTCAAACAACACCTGAAACGGTCGAGTCACAATGTAGCCCTCCTGGTCGCAAATAGGCCATCGCAAACATGATACGGAAAACAATTTGTGAAAGATTAGGCACACACCCGGGAGCAGTCTGCCCTGCATTTGCCCTCGTGAGATAGCGAAAGCAAGCAAGATAACGACAGTAATTCTCTTACATTAGCACATAATCAGAATCCACCGGGGGAGAAAATGATTGCTCGTCAGTGGGGCCACACGCAGGGCACTGCATTCAGGAAGAAAACTTTCATTATATTATAATGAAATTCTGCGTCAAATACCTTTGTGAAGCTTATCGGTCCGATTTTGCGCGACGTCAGAGAGGCGGTGAGCAAATATCCTGTCGAGTCTCTTTCACCAAGTCTCAATGACAGTTCCTGTTCAATTCTTTTTCTGGAGAGAAGAATTTGTGGAAAGGTTAAGAGCGTTGAGTCATTCTGAAGTTTTCTGGAGAGTGAACACAATTATTAATATTTGATAGTTCAGTCATGGATATTTTTTTTTCAAACCAAAGTTAATCATTCCAGATTCATTACAAATATTGCAGCTTTTAGACGCCAAAGACTACTTTTTTAAGTCTGTCATCTACAAAGATACCAGTAAGTCTGCGTCAGCTGGGATGACCAGGAGTCAGTATTTTGTCCCCCTCTGGACCATATGATGTCATCATAATACAGCCAGCTTTATGAACAGAGATGAGCACATTTTATCAAGCACTAACTGCTCTAAAGCTAATGAAAAGAGAGCTGGGGGCCAAATTGTATTGGACCAGATGTTCGCAGGACACGACTATATTTAGAAACACTGAAATGCACTTAAGCAAGCACGCTCGCCGAGAGCCTTACCTTTAATCAGAGTGCAATTGGAAAACATTTTTAATTACCTCTCTGAGATTGAATTAAATCAACCTGGCACAATTAAAGCTTTCACATTGTTTGTTGGTCATCTGGCAACAGAGGCAGACCGGAGTGTATGCATAATGAAGTATGCAGAACAGCTGCCCAGCATTTTGAAATGGAGATAAGGCAGCAAAAAAAAAAAAAAACTGTGTAAACACCTTTTTGCTCTTTGTCCATCCAGGTTGTTGAACTGAAGCTGGGCGGAAAGGACATTCCTGTGACCACAGCGAACCGTATAGCTTACATCCATTTGGTGGCCGACTACAGACTAAACAAGCAGATCAGGCCTCACTGCCTGGCCTTCAGGCAGGGTTTGGCCAACGTGGTCAACCTGGAGTGGCTGCGCATGTTCGACCAGCAGGAAATCCAGGTAGCATGCGCACGCCGCAGACCAAATCGCACGTGATGACAGTGTTTAAAACATACTGACGCTTCAAATGTATTGTTTCCTTGTCGCTGATCAGGTGCTGATATCTGGGGCTCACGTGCCGATTAGTCTTGATGACCTGAAAAAGTTCACAAACTACTCAGGTAGGACATAAGATTCCGGCTAATTTAGAAGTAGCGGGATTGCATCTAGCCACTAGGGGGTGATCAAGCCCTTTCATTTTTAATTAATGGTGTCGCCCCACATGTATTAAATTTTTTTATTATGTAAACAAACACAGTGTTAAGTTTGATGTTCTTGGTCTCTCTCCTCCAGGTGGATACTCGGCCACCCACCCCGTCATCCAGACCTTTTGGGAGGTGGTCGACAGCTTCACAGACGAAGAGAAGCGCAAGCTGCTGAAGTTTGTCACCAGCTGCTCCAGACCCCCGTTACTCGGCTTTAAGGTACGGCTCGTGCACCAACTTCGCTCCCATCTTTCCCTTCCCGCTCTCGTCGCCTCACTTTGCTTTCCAGACGACACCATCACAGAATAAGGGAGTGTTCCCCCTATAATGGGTTTGTAATGAAAACACAGAGACTGATAACAGCCCTCAAAATGATCATTTTCAAATTAGGCAGCGATAAGAGCGGCATGGCGCGGCGGAGCCTTATCTCCACGGCCACTGTTGTTCTATGGTTCCCGACCTTCCTCTGTGGAAGAACTCCCGTCTGGTCGCTCCGTGGGCTTGGTCCCACATCCCGGCCTGGGCAAATATTTCCACTCAGGACTCGGCGGCGGGTTGAACTTGTGAACCTGTGACTCCTGTGCAACACGTGCAGGAAGCAGCCGTTTCTTGTTACAAAACGTACGTGAAAGCTGCGTTGTCGTAACGCTGAATATCATCTGAACAGCGCTGAGTTATTATGGCCAACCGATTTCTGAAATGATATCCTAATTGGAAGCCATTTCACTTTCTCGGTGAACGTGATTTGTGGGACACTTAAGTAGGAGGGAGGAAAAAAAAGCAGAAAGTGTTGCTCTGGGCCATTAAAGAGTTTTTTATGTGTCCTACTTCATATAACCAGAAACTGTAATCATCATATGATTGGTTTTAGTACTCTTTATTACTGTCATTAGTTAAGAAAACCTGATTGCACTTCCACAGTAGAGCAAAGGAAGCAAACTCTCTTAAAATCATTCGCATCACCTCCTCTCTGGGTTTAAGTGTTGCCTATCCCGCTCATTTAATCAATTTGACTTTGGCCACCGTACAGATGCTTCCTTCATCCCCTCCCTGTCTCTTTCCCGGGCCAGAGAGGGCGGTAATTCGTTGGGGGAGCGGCCCCTGACCCGGCCCCCGGCTCGCGCCAGCAAGGCCTTAATTAGATGTCGTGAAACGGCCCAGGATTCATTAGAGGAGAAATAGCACTGTCAGGAGAAGCCATTTAAAAAAGATGATGGAAACTCTCTTTTTTTCCAAAATGATAGCCGCGGTAATGACACTTTCTCAATAAGCAACGATAGTTTAATACGGTAATTGTCAGAAAAATGGGGTCGTTACCGCCAAGCCCCCAAAGGGCCATTTAATCGGGGCGATACGGCCGCCGGGCCGCACGTGCCAACTTAAAATAGGAGGATGAAATCAAGGTTGGAGGTGCTTATTTGGTCGGGCCGGCTCGTGATGGAAACGGTCGGTGTCACGGTCTGCGGATGAGGTGGCTTCATTACCGGCTGGAAAAAAATGCCAGCTAGACACCATGAAACGACCATTCCTCGCAGGGTCACACGGCGGGCTGCTTTCCCGCTCGTTCCCTTTCAAACTGATTTCCTAAATTTATACTCGCACTGTATTAGCTCAAAGCTTAATGTCTGTCTTTTAACATTTATCCTCTGCTGGGGTTTGACATTTATTGCCTAATGGGGAATTGCTTTGAACACAGCGATCGCATTTCTTCCATCCATCTTAGGGTGATGTTTTTTTTTACTCTGTTGCAGGAGCTTTACCCAGCCTTCTGCATCCACAACGGCGGCTCCGACCTGGAGCGACTGCCCACCGCCAGCACCTGCATGAACCTGCTGAAGCTCCCCGAGTTCTGCGACGACCAGCTGATGAGAAACAAGCTCCTGTACGCCATCGAGTCCTCCGCCGGCTTCGAGCTGAGCTGAGGTGGAGCCGGCGCCTCCATGGACCCGATCGCCACAGACGACGGCTTGAGGGGGAGAAACGGGGGGACGGGGGGGGGGGGACGGACAACAACGGAAAAGAGGGCAAACGATGCACTGACCTGCCAGATGTACCGTGTGTGTGCACGTGTGTGTGTGTGTGCCAAGCCGAGGGAGAGGGGACCCACAGACTGAAGAGAGGGAAAGCAGTGTAGGAAGCCTTTTTTTAAGAGACAAAAAAAATGCTTTTAAATAATTTAAGTCACTCAGAACACTTCAGGATGACAGGTGTGCTTTGCAGGAAACAAAGAAAACCAGAATTTGCTGTGATGTGAATCTAAATGGACAGGTTGTTTTCACCAAAGATTACGTGGCTTCATATAAAGATCAAGTAAAAAAGGCAACACGAGGACAGGGAGAAAGACTAAAGCCACCTTGTGGTGCACCAAGGGCTGTGGAGGCAGAGGAGCTTTTGTGCATAGCCAACATGTATTTTAGAGGTCATCGAAAAACCAACATTTTTGTGATTTCTCACGCGATAATTATTCCGAGTGTAAACCGTCATGTCCAATATTCATGCTGAAGTGTTCACACGTCATCTAATGTGTTGAAGTGTCAAGTTTTTTTTTTCCGTTGCTGAACTAGATTGGGTGAAAGTATTATATGATTATGGATTTGTGAATATGTATATGTTTACAACTTCTCTTGTAATATTCATTTATTGAGTATTTGTACAGTTTTTCTTTTCCTGTGTGTGATGAATGGAGGCGTTGTATTTTCAGACATGCCTGCTGCAGTGAGTTACGTCCTCGAGTTTGCTCTCAGGGAGCAACACTGGTGTCATAAAGCAAATGATCAGCGTACCAACAGGGTGGAAAAAAGGCGTGTGTGGAAATGAATAAACCAACTTTTCTTTTTGCATTTTTGCCTCCCGTAAGTCTCTTTTCTTGTTGCTTGTAATTTACAGTAATGAGTGAGACATAAAACAGTGCTTTGTGGGAAAATCTCCCGAGTTTTATGGCCTCTGACATATAATTAAAGAAACATCCAGTTAAGAAACACTGAGCAGAACTATTCTGGCCTTGAGATGCATTATCGGGCCGGGCACAAATTAAGATTGTGTGCGTTTGTCATAAATCTACCTGCCCTCTGATGCAGCAGAGCCCAGGAAGAGATCCATCCCTCTTTGGACCGAGTCCATCTTTCCATCCTCTTCTCCCCGCTGAAACGGCCAACCGCCGCCTCCTCTTCTCGTCTCTGAGCCCAGAACCCACATATCTGCTGGGCCAGGGAACTCAAAGTGGTAATTGGGTCTTAAAAACCGGACTTGTCATTGAAATGAGGGATTCATCTCAATTACTATGAGATTTATTTAAGACTATTACCTTGTGATGGATTATAACTGACAAAGTTAATGCAGGATGTTATGAATCATCCGCGGTGTGTAATATACTTGTGCTCACTCATAGGCCTTTAAGGGGCTTATTTAAGCTTTTAGCCTTGTTTATCTGCACAGCAAAGAAAGGTTTTTAAGATAACACACAAACCTGACTGTCCTTGTTGTAGATTCTTCTAAAATTGCCTTGAAGAGGAGGCCGTGTGCCTGACTGACAGCAAAGACCTTCACACCTGAATCAGAGCACCACCGCTGAGGTCTGTCTAACATTTTCATGTAAAAAAACAACCAGACCTGATTGGAGTAAATGTTTTTCAAATAATTCAGCACTGAAAGTTTCCCACAAACAAGGCCCAGGTGAAAACACAACCTTCATGGTGGAGGTCAGTAACAGCACAGAGCAAAGATGGGTTTGTTGTCTCAGAGCGGTCTCTGGTGGCCGTTTGCTAGAACTCCATGGAGAACATGAGTAACAACAGTGATGCAGAAAATACCATGCCAGCTGAACTTTAGGAGAAGATTTTCCAAAAAGTTCACCATCAAAGTAGTTTGTTTTTAGCTTTGTGGGTAAAATGCAGTCCTCAAGACGGCTTAAGAAAAATCCCATTAGAGCAAAGTAAGGACAGAGAGCGTGTATTTCAATCTGTCAATAATGCTATTGACTGTATGATATAATGCATCATATCTATTGCTGCAATTCTTGCTCAATGAGTCTAATTAGCCACTGACCACACATAATGTCCAGTATAACTCACAACCATCTGTCGTCTTCATTCCTTTGCTGGCGAGAGCTTTGGCTGGCCTTAACTGCAAGGACGACCTTCATTTCCCATCGAAAATCAATGTGAGTCTGTCATTTTTAGGCTCAGGTCGATTCGGGAATGTAATAAGCTGCGCAGCTTCATTTATATGTCTGGGTAATGATGGGTTCATTAGAGTCATTTTTCATTGTCCATTTTTTTCAGTGAAAATAGCCTGCTTGTATTCGGTGCCAGTGATTGTGGTAATGCAAGTATTACAAAAATAAAGGCCATTCTATTTTTAAGCCTAAAAAAATGAGCCACCACCCTACTCCTAGGCTGATTTCGAGCCATGTTTCCATGGTAACAAACACTGACACCTGCTGTCCACTGGTATCAAGTGACATTAAAAAAAGACAAACATTATTTGGGGTTTGCCAACAATGTTATGGAATATTGTGCTTGATTTGTCACCTCAAGCAAACTCTATTAACACACAGATTGGCGACCTCGCATTAAAAGGCCCTGGAAAAAAAAAAATCAGGCGTGTCCTTGATTCACCTCAGTGTGTTATCTTTGGCATCTCTTATCTGTACTACTGCATTTTTCAACTCCAGTGTCCTATTTTTACTCCTTTGAATTGGTCTGCAGGAGCTGATAAACAGCTTTCAGTCATTGCATTATTATTTCTGCCCCTCCCTCTGTGTTTTGTCATTGTCTGCTGGCAATAAAGCAAAAGTTTGTTGCTTTATTTAGCTTTACAGAAAGAATGCATTTACCTTCATCATTTTTAACCTTATATATTTAGTTTTGTTTGGGGTGAAATGTATTGAAATGCATGTTGATGTTATGGTTGCAGGGCATCCATTCCCCTCAGTGGCCGACAGAGGGCGCAGTGACAAAAGATGCTGTGAGATCCTCGTTTCTTGGTGTTTGACGAGCATTCTAAGGTGCAGAGTGCGATCCAGGTGCACAGTTGATCTCCAAGAATGAAAAAGAATCTACCCGTGGGGTGTGTTTGCGGGTCACCGTGGATGTGGGGAGCAGCAGATCAGTATCGACGCCTCCCAAAGACATGCTGCGTTCACGTACCTCACGTAAAAAAAAGCTTTGTTTGGACGCGCCTGGAATGCAAGATTTCATTGGAAGTTGATATCAGACTACAAATAATATGAGGTTTCGAACACAAATTGATTACAAGCACAAGTCACCGCTAAACACGCGTAACACAGGAGTGTGAGTGACACAAAGTACAGCGCTCAACGTATGTGGCGTTGCTAGTCTCCGATGGACCGTGAACGCACCACCGCCGCCACCAGCAGCAGCAGCAGCAGCCCGGTGAGCTAGTCTTTAAGTAGCCACACCAGCAGACCCCCGGACACCAGCAGCCCCCCCCCACGACCACCACAGTCACACTCCCCACACCTCCGACAGGGTCAACGCGGCGGAGGAAAGGTCACAGGTGAGGTCAACCCAGCCAGCTGTGTGTGTGTGTGTGTGTCAGTACGTGTGCGGGCAACATGGCTTTACTTCTGTCGGTGAACGCGTCCGTCCGTCGCGGGAAAACGTTTCGCGGGAAAACGT
>CAESWR010001017.1:70901-86998 GCA_903171835.1 Mullus surmuletus
CAGATTTACCTTTTGTTCTTTATCAGTAACATAATATTTTATGGCCAAAAAGCCATTATGTTGTTATGGGTGAAATGGTTTATTAGAGGTCTAATGAGCTATAACATATTACGGCATGGTTTATAATGCCTATAATGTGCTCGGATTCGCTTGCTAAGAATTCAAGAAGAAAACACACTACCTCTGTGTCCTGAAAAGATCTTTTGAAATGTGGTTGCACATGTCCTTCTGTCGGTGGACACAGACATGTGAGTGCTACTGTTGATGTGGCGTGGCAGGGGCCAATGCCGGCCTGCTTCTTCTGTCTGGCGTCCAGAAACACAAACACACATGCTGCTCAGCAGAAAAAAATCCAAGGAAAACCAAGGCAGTTTCGACTGTGCAGAATAGGAGAGCCAGATGAACAAAATTATAGACTAGTTATGTAATGGAATGTAATTTAATATGCCCTCTGTGCTCTCAAATGATATATCCTAAATGGGCTGGAGCCTCTGCTTTGAAAAGGTTTGCAGAATTCAAAACAGCTGATGTACAAAAATATTTTCTCTCAGTTTTGCGCATTACCGTATCTCTTTGGTAGTTCAGAGTCAGGGTATTCACACTTGTTCACACACTTACCGAGGCATGTTGCCAAAATAGGTTATTTTTCAGCAGCTGGATATCTGAGCCAACATCATCCACTCAAATCTCGGGGGGGAAGAGCCTTTATTGCAATAAAATAAAAGAGCAGGTTCCACAAAAAAGCCACCGGGGTTCACTGGATCTGCGGAAGACAAAGGTAGCGAGTGAAGCAGAGGTTTTATAGTTTGCATACAAATGTGACATTTACAGCCCAGAATAATGGGGAAACATCATAAAGAATTAGGTCAATTTAGAGATATTTTATCACTGTTTATCAGGGCAAAGGTAGTGTGCTGAGCCGGAACCAGACGTATACCACAACATGGGCGTGGCCAGGTTATAAAGGTGACTAATGCCAGGAAGTAATCATAGATGATTCCGTGTCGGACCCAATACCTGGCCCTGTATGACCTGCGGTAAGCATCTGACCAAACATCAAGTCAATGTAATCTCATATCCTATTAATGGTGATCAGGATCAGTAAGCCTGATCACCCAAGGCATCAAAGTCAAAACACGTGTTGTAAGTGCTGAAACTATCTCCGCGGTAGACATTGCATCTTCAACTATGGCATCTCCAACTTGCCTGAGTAATCATGTTGAAGGCAAGAACCCTCGAAATACATAACTTCCTGCAAGACCTTTTGGAAAAAGTCACCAGAGTGGTCAGAATGTCCAATGCTATGACTGACTATGACTGACTTGGTTGAATGGAATGTCAAAGGGTGAGGTTTCCTGAGCCTGTTGCCAGTAACAATTGAAAAGATTCAGCTTTAAGAGTGCTGAGCTGCAACAAAAGTACAGCGTTAAATAACATGGTGCAAATAGTGCTAATTACTGTACAATGGTTTTGTGGGAGTTGTGTTAAGAGGCATCAGTTCTCGAACTATGCCTCTACACACAAGATTAACGTGGCCTTTTTTATGCACCAGAAGGCTCACTGGGTTCCATTAGATGCAAACGCTGAAACCGAACCCTGACTTGAAGCAGAGTATAAACATTTATACTGATGTGCTTTGGTGTACCTCTGAATGCATGACATTAAAAATCACACTATGCCTTAAAGATTCCAAATGAATAATTTCCCCGGTAATTTCATAGAATACTTGATTCTCTTGGTAAAAATGCATCTTCTGTACAATTCTTATGAAAATCCATCCAAAAACCTTTTAGGTCATCCAGCAGACAGATGAAAGGATAGATAGATTCTTGTCATATACCTTTTAAAAAAATGATGTGAAATGCATTCAATGTGGCAGCTGAAGGAAAATTGGACCAAAAAACAATGAAACTTCATCACACTTACAACCCAACAAGTTTTTCCTGTCTTTGAATATAGGACAGGAAGCTGCACACAAACATTTGTTTTTACAGAGTTTTATTTTTAGAGTAACAGCTATTCCAAAAAGCACTCAGTCATTTCCTCCACAGGTTTTGTAACAGTCAAATCTTGCTTCTTATGCCTGTGGATCTAAACTAATGCCGAGCTGCTGTTCCAGAGAGGCTGGATCGTGTGGAGAGAATTGCGTCTGTCATTATTGTCACAATGTCACCAGTGTGGGAAAACTCCACACAGCACTGGCGGATATTGAATCATCCGAGAATCATAAATGGTGTGTTGTAATAGGGAAAGTTTCCTTATTCATGTCTCTTCTCTTAAGTTTGTAATTAAGTCATGTAAGCAAGTATTTTTCATGATTGTAAAACATTCAGCATACTACACACAGCACTGGTCCTTTCCTGTATCGTGCACTCATCCCAACATAAGGCATCCTTTCAGCTAATTTGTCTAATGTTGCTCCAGACAGATAGTGGGGATTAAGGTCTAGATGGCACAGTTAACAGTGAAGGCTTCTTTCAGATGGATGGTTTGTGTGTGCGTGCGTGCGTGTGTGTGTGTGTGCCAAACACAGGATGATGCCTAGAAGTGGTTACATGAACTCTGAATTTAAATTCTAAATCTTGACGCTACTGCCAACTGTGACCGCATGTGCTTTTACTTGTGTATTTTATGTTGTATCACCTTTCTCCTTTTATAGGTGGTGTGTTCTTGGTTCTCTCAATTTGGGAAACTTGTCCAGACATAAAAGAAAACACAAAAGCAAATCTCAGTCTCAACATGTTGCAGCTCAACTGTGCAAAATAATTTGGTGAGGCTAAAATTAATATTAGAAAGTGGTTGTGCCTTGCTTATATTTAATCTAGTGAGAGGTTCCCTGACAGGCGACATGGAGTTATTCAATTCCAATGTCTAAAATAACACACACACACACAAAAGGCCTCATACATAACAATGACAAATCAAGTGTTCTACTGCACCATTCGAAAATGGTGCAGAATGATAAAAACGACATCACTGGCCCAACAACAGTCACATCCACGTATCATTGAAAAAAATAAGGTCACTAGTGCTAAATTTAGCTGAGCTGTCTCGCTGCGCAACCGGAAAGCTAAACCCCAGATTTACGCTAGCATGCTTAGCTCAGGGCCGAGCAGAGACCACTGCTGACACATCTTTGGCTGCGCAACGTCCGCGCCACTGCCCTATCTATCACAGCTGCTGCCCTACATATCATGCTAAGCCTGTTAGCTGCCATGCAATTTCCCAGACTTCTCAGATGTTTCGCTAGAGGGGGTGGGAGGGGGTGATGGCAGAGAGGCACACTCACACAAACGATACAGAAGATACAGACAGACCTACATTTTGTGTTGATCTCTGCAAATCACATGCATCCATTTGTGAAAGATGTGTGTGTCCCCAGTTTGTTAATACGCTGACACAAATCTCTGCAAGGGGGCAGGAAGGTCACGAAGAGCACTTGTGGCCCACCGCCTGACTGACCTGTGTTCGTTGCAGGGAGACCCCACAGAGGGGACTCGCCTTCCAAGGTCACCCAGCAGTACAGAGTGTGACACAGTGACACAGTCCCGCTCACCCAGTATGCAACACCTTTGGTGTGTCGTCTCAGTGTGGGATTAAATGTAATTGGTAAAGCTGCAAAGACGCAGGGTTTAGCAGGAGCTGATGTGGCCCTCTTAACTTTCCGACACACTCCCCCCTTGTTTTCCAGTTCTTTGAAACGGAACTGTTGTGTTTGCCCGTACACTTCGAGATGTGCTAAAGGCAGCAACAGTTCACTGATGGTGTGTCGGATTATTTTCAGTGGATTTTGTCTACCTGGCAGGTGACTGGCACAGATTTGGAAACCCTGTCAGTGTCTTTGAGTTCAGTGGGTCTGAATGAGATCTCGAGGCTAAGCTCGGCGAGTCTCAAATAAATAAAGTAACACAAACACAGACGACACGTGACACAGAATGAGTGTGTGACTGTTTCACACTGGTGAGGCTCCAGGGCTGCTTTTTAATGAATGGTCTAAAGTCTAAAAAAAAATCCATACTGAGAAAAAAGACATCGGCCCTGACCCTATATGTTTGAACTACTATATGAAACATGTGACAAAGCATGGAACTGTAATCACCTCTTCACCCTCTCTTATGTTGCAGTGTGTGATGGCAATTTTGGTTTTCGTTTGAATTCTGCTCCTGTTTTTGGCAGCGTTTTAGCTCAAGTTGGGGTTTGGAGTGCTTGGACTCTCCTTTGAAATCCCACAACTGTTCCATTTGACTTTGAGAGAACTGTTAACGTCAGAAAAGTTGGAAAACTATTTGATGACAGTGCCTGGGTGGAAATATGACTTAGCAGTGCATATTCCAATTTGGTTATGAATCTTACGAAACGAGGTTTAGGAACTTTTCATTGTTTGAATCGTTTTTCCTTGTTTGTCAGCATAAAAGCTGAGCAGATCAGGCTGTCTGACGGGTAAAATCAGTTGCGTTAAGCTCACCGGGTCGCATTCCAATTTGCAGTGATATTATATAAATCAGCTTTACGCTCCCCAGAGTCTAACAGCTGCAGCTGCTGTGTGTTTGTTTCCGTTTGTGTTAGTGTGCTAGGCACTGGGATTTGGCAGCACGGCCCTGCAGGCCAGCCAGCTGATACCAAACCATGACCTGACAGAACCCATGCTGGGCCTGCTGCAGCTGGTGCACTGATCCACATCCCAGTTCTGACCAGTCACTGCCCCTGCTGTCTCCATCCGTCAGCTGTTCGCCCGAGTCATTGTCACATGATCACTGACGACGTCAAGAGATCGATCACTTACGATGTCAAGAATTGATGATAATGTTTGTATCCAGAGGTTGTGAACTGAATTATGAGCAGTGACCTTTGAAAAAAAAAAAAGGGACACAATTCTCTTTGATTTTGAATAATGACTTATCTTTATTTTAATCTAAAAAAAGAGGGATATATTTACATCATTTTGCACATTTGTGAATTACATGATTTTGGGATCCATTTTGTAACACTGTCAGAATGATTAACAGAATAATAGTGAGGGTGTTTGCTAAAACCTTTTTGTTTGTTACACAGCTCGTACCATCATAGAAGTCCTCAACCTATATGTTTCCAGATCACTTTTACCTATACAGTACATCAACAGAGCTGCATCATGTCACTGAAGCATAAACATTTCATTTTTCCTCCTCCAAATCAAAGTATATTGTAAACCTTTCAGCAAACCTCAGCTTCCATGAAATGAATCTGGGGATTGCTCTGATATCCTACAAATTATATACAATTCTGAAACTTTTTTTAAATATCAAAACAAATCACCTCACCACTATTATTAGTACTGAATTATACAACAAGTTTTTGGGGTATTCAGGTTCATTTTTCTGTGTTGACAGGCAGTAAAAGATGGAAACACTTGGATTTCCTCATATTCCCTTTTTAATCATATTTGAGCCCAATATACATTAGCAGCAGTTTTCAATTAAATAACAACCTTGTGCCGTGTCACAACTAACACAGTTCCACTCTAGATGTCCCTACATGTTTGTTCCAGGCTGGCTGAGGCCACTTAATTTTATGTCTTCATTTTTCACAAAGTGTTACCCCTCTTTCAATCAGTAGCAACCTTGTTTTGGCCATTTCATTGTGGCTTACCCACAAACACTTAACAGATAAAATCCCTCCTCCAGTGGGACCTGTGCTGCACTATGATCCTCCTCGATGAAAGGTGTTTGGAAATACCTTAGGGCACAGTTTGATGCACCTTCAATGGCTAAATGTGCTGTCCGCATCGTGTATGCTGGATTTACTGCAGATTCAAACATCAGGAGAGAAAAATTAACATTTCAGTCTTGCAAATGGCTGGCTTTTAATGTCTTGAAAGGATATGTGATCTTTGATTTACACGTATGTACAGAAAGTGGAATGACACAGGCTTCAATACAAGGACACAAACTTAAAAAACAAAAAAATTAAAAAAAAAAAAAAAAGAACGGGGCCAACAACTGGAGATAGTTCACCCATACAAGTAAGTGTATGTAAAGGGATGTACTTGATGACTTGATGATGATGATGATGATGATAATGATGATGATGAGTGTTGCCCATCAGCCTTTGCATGTCATGGGGTGGGGGGGTGGGGATGGGGGGTTCACAGTTTGTCAGATACTTTCATTATATAGATAACAGACAACATCACAGTAGTGTACATGGTGTTATTCTCTCAGTGTAGCCACTGTGATCACTTGACAGCAGACCTCTCAAAACTAAAACCTTTCCTTCCCGTCTGGTGGGTTTAGTTTTGGCACCCTCAAGCAAGCCCCCTGTTAGAGTCCAGACAGTTAGTTAACCCTGCCCACAAAAAGCTTCACAGCGGTTTCACTTTATTGAGACAATATTAGTGCACACAAACCACTTTTTTCTTCAAAAATACCATAAATTAGGAAGAAAACAAGGAACAATATAAAACAAGCAAGGAAAAAAAGTGCATGTTAACCATGGTATACACCACATCTTCTTATACTGTAGTTTACAACCTTTTTTTCATTGTTGCTTGTGTGTCTTTTTGTCTGGCTGTAGATATGTGTCATGTTCTTTTGACATGTCTGTATCTCGGATGGAGGTGTAGTGTCTCTTGGGGGGTTTGGAAGTGAGATCCAGGCTGCTTCCCTGAGTTTTGTTCAACTCGACAAAACAAAAAAAACCTCTTAACAAAAAGGGTCACAAGCCCAAAAACATGCATGTTATCGAGTAGAACAATTTAGGATTTACAATTGTGCTTTTGATCAGAGCTGTAAATGATCCTAAATGAATGGCAGTTACCCCGGTGTACCCCATCTTTGAATTTAAGGTTATTTCAGAAGGCGTAAACGAGGTAAATCAAGAGAAACAAAACCATGAGCAAGAAGCTCTTGGCCACTGAAATCCCTGGATTTTTTTTTCCTTTTTGAAGGAAAGTAACATTCTATTCAAGAAGACTGCAAAAATATAGTTTCCATTTTGTATTTGTACATCATACCAACATATTTTTGGGTTAGGATGCTAATTTTTCATAGAAAAAAAACAAGGTGAAAACAATAAAAGGAAAATCTACAAATAATATGACCAAGAAATAGCATCTAACCAAATCCATAAATGTTAGCACCAACTTTCAGTTTTAAACCTTGCAGTTCTGTACAAGTTTGTCCACAATAGCTTGTCAATATTGGCAGTTATTTCAACCATTCCAGTTTCATCAGCTGGAATCTAGTATGTACTTAGGCTAATTCACTATTACTATTTACAAAAAAATCTAAAAAGAACTTTAAAATATAATACACTACCTTTTCAGCTCCCAAACACAAAGGGAAGGAACACCTGGTATATCAGGGGCCATTTTCAAACCACAAGGATCCTGGCTGATATGTACGGTATTTTAATGTTTGACGATGGCAGTGAGAAGTCACTGGTTTGAGGTATATTTTGCTTGCAGGTGATGATGCAGTTTTCACACTTTAGCAAAATTGCTAAAGTGCTAAACATTGAATGAAATTTTAAAAAGCAGTGGCCTGCTGGTGGTGGTAAGGCTAATCACAAATGCAGTTTAATACAATGCATAAGGAATGCAAAATTTAACGTACCAATGAACATGATAAATAATTGAAAATAGATACCGGTGGTTAATTGTACTGGTGGTTAGCAACTAGTCAAATTCCAATTTGACTAGTTACGAGTTCTTATTTCTACTTTGCACTAGCTGGCAATTAGCCTGCTTAATTTACACTGATTACTGGACACAGTATTCACACACATGATTTCTGTTTCTTCTCTGGAGTATTTGATCCATGCAAATAATACTTACGCACAGAATCTGTCCAAAATGTCAGACTCTTTTTCCCCCATTATTTTTACGTGTCCAGTTTTAAACATTTTGACTTAAAACTGATTTTAAGGATTATATGTACATTCTGTTTTAGACTGGATTCGTAAGATATGACAGTGATCAATGGGTTAGTTCATGTAGATTTCAGTTAATATTGAATTAAGAATAGCAGTAAATTATACATTAAATTCCTCTATCTCCAGTTGCTGCAGAATGTTCCCCCGTCCTGTTCCATGTCCTTGACAGAAGCACGACATTTGCTACATTGGAACTGACAGTATAATGTGACTTGCCTGAGGTTGTATTCCTCTACCAAAGCGCTAACCACTTGAAAAACACTTCATTTTGCCTCCAATCGACCAAATCTGCAGGAAACTGTTTTTATGACAGCAGTTCTCCTTTAAGTGTTATTATGAGGATAAACAAATGGCAGAAACACCAACACTAAAAACCATGATAAAATTTCACCCTCAATATTTAGTTAACAGAACCAAGGAGAGGTCAGTTTGGTGATTATCTAATGTTCTATATGACACTCTTGCCACCGTGCTGCAGTGTAAACTAGGTTTGGACCGTGGGGTTTGCAGTGTGGGAGCAGAGGTGCAGAGAGCAGTCAGGGGAGCAGCCTCAGATCTTTGTTGTTTTATTTTTGGAGGGATTTAGTATTTCTGTGGTTGTGTATGAATGCATGTTCTTTTTGTCTTTGCTCTTGCTTTGCATTCACCAACCTGATGCTTTTGGATTGATATGTGTTTTTAAAAGGAATGTATGTTGCATGCGTACCAGGGTAAGTGTGTGATGCATGTATTTGTGGTTTTTGTGTGCGCATGAGGATGCCTGAAATCTCACTCAGTCAATAGCTTGATCTCATTGGCGAGAAGAGTGTTGAAGTTGTAGGCTGGATCAGGCAGGTCAGGGAGGTCAGGGGCAGAAGCTTGGCATGGTGAGGACTGGGAGGGCTCAGCCAGCTCGGGGTCGCTCTCACTGGAGGTGGAGCCGACACTCATATTGCAGACGGCCTCGGGCAGCGATCCGCCACCAGTGGGCACGGGGCACACCTCTGTTTCGCTGCTGGTCTCGCTGGTGCTCGATACAACGGAGAGCAAGGACATCTTGCGGGTGAGGCGGCTGGGGAGCATGGAGAGGGCGTAGTCTGCAACAATGCCAGCCACATCCATGCCACAGGCCTGGTCGAAGGCAATGAAGCCCACATTGGCGTTGGCTTCACACACCACAAATGATCCATCATTGAGCTGGAGAAGGTCGATGCCGCACACATCCATGCCGAGGATGTTTGACACCTCTGTGGCCAGCTGCTTGCCCTGCTCATTCAGTGGACACATCATGCCGACGCCACCTAGAAACCCAACAAAGGGAGAGATAATGAATTACCACATCCAGTGGATGAATCACTTCTTATTATCTCATATTGACAAGCTTGACTATAGTGTGGGCTTCAGAAAAATAAATATGAAATCTTAAAATCCTTGTGCAATTCTCAATGTTATCACAGAATATTACACCACATCAGCCTCGAATCAGAACAAGTGTGTACATGTTACATAAATCCGAAATAATCTGATGACGAATGTCCTAAATATGTCACGATGCATCACGGCTGCAACAAAACCAAAAGTGCTCATGCTGTGACATTGGAAATTGGTTTCGTCAGCTGCAAGGCTGTGTTATTCAGTGTCTCTGGGGTCGAGTCAGGGCGAGCCTGTTGATTTGGCAATATCCATATACCGGGTTATGGAGCAGATGGAACATTGTAATTGATGAAAAATTGGAAAGGCACTATTCTCATACATAGGGATGATTAGAGCAGTCCTGTGGACTATTACTAACACATGCAAAATGAATATATATTTTAAGCCGTTGTTATAACCTTATGCTATTGATGAGTACAAGTTATTCAACTCAAAAATAATCAAAGTAGATAGAGTACTTAATTAATCCCTGAAGGGAAATTATACTGCTATGACAATATAATTTCCCGTCTGGGATTAATAAAGTACTCTATCTATCTATCTATCTAGATTTAAATTATCATCTCCACATGAACAGTGACCACAAATAGACTGATCTTACAAACTGCTTGAGTTTAGAATGATCGGTGAGTACTGGATAAGGCATTTGCCTACCAAGGGAGCAGTTGCTCTGCATACGTCCATCAGTAGAGCAGCGTAGCATGGAGCCAATGACGCGACCACCCACCAGGACCACGCGTACGTCACGCCCGTGCGATTCCTTGACGTACTCCTGAAACAAGTAGGGGGTGTCGTGACGGATCAGGTGGCACAGGTCTGTGAGGTGGTGTTTGTCCCGTGCCAGGAACACAGCCTTGCCTGGGAGGGGAAAAGAATAGATAATAGGATGAGGTTTTTAGGGGGACCAGATGACTTAAACAGGAAAATAAGACGTGCGCGGGTTTGTGAGATAATAATTGAGGTTATATGACTCCAAGTTTTGTTAACATGTAGCTGCTTCTGCTGACCAAGTCTCATCTCAGTTCCTGTTGCTCATATAATGGATTGGACACTTCTCTTAAGGGCCAAAGAATTTCTTCTCACAGAGGCAAGAAGAGGCCTGTTTTAATTAGCACTGCTTGGCACGGTCTGCTTGTTGTCAAGACCTCTGACCCCTGTTCCAGCACCGGGGAGCATCATGTGACGGATGTATGTGCACATGGTGTCTAAGTGACAATCCAAACAGGATGACGAGGCAGTCCCTTGGTAACGTGATCAAGATGGGATGGAGAGTGACAAGCATGATTTAACACTTCATCAGTTCAAGACAACTACAGAGTCGCTGCTGTGACTCAGTGACACACGTGGATTAGAATACTTCTGCATAGCACTAAATCACTTCATTTTAGTGTACACCAATAAAAATTGTGAGTAAAAATACTTCAGATTACAAAAATGACTGTGGAAAGTAAATTTAACATTCAAAATGGTGTAGAACTTCTAACAGCAAAGATTATTTTTAAGAAGGCTGTATCTTTTTATTGTCTGACATTAATATTTGCTCAGAGAAAGAAGACAGACGAACCAATGTCAATGGTCAACCACAGAAGCGAGGAAGGCATCCCTTGAGATCCTCAACTCCATAAAAAAGGTCAGGTTAGTGGTTGACCAACGGCTGCTCTCCCTAACAATGTGTTCTGATGGCAGCCTGAGCTGGACAGGGCCCATTGTTATTCGTTTGGACAATGGCAGAGTCGGTCAAGTGTTGATAACTATGAATAGGAAAAGGCTAATGGGTCAGCAGACACTTGGGGGCAAGGCTCAAAACTTTGCTTCCCAGCAGCCCAATGCGAAGTCTTGGGAAATGAGGAAATAATTTGGGAACCAGGAACCACATACATGAGAATTCTAAGCCATTGCTTTGTCTGTCTTGCAGACCGTCCATCATTTAACAGTGTCGGTGAATTTCATCATTGTTCATTTCATGGTGGTGGACTGAGCTGCCAGCAGAGGCCTGCAGAGAGCACATTTTGAAGTGTGGCGTGCTGTGTTGATCAGAGCATATTACATCTAGAAATTACCATCTTACCTCTGTGGCCACGGGCATTTTTAACCACCACCGGGTAGCCCAATGGCTCTGCCTCGTCAATCATCTTGCGGAAGTTGTCATGTCCTCCTGGGAGACGCCCATGCAGACAAAACCACACACATTAGCCACACTGTAGCATCACAAAGATAGAAAATACTGTAAGAATGGTCCCCTCTTTAGTAGAATATTACAGCCAAGTGAGCTGGGTGGGGGGAAGGATTGTATCTGCTTATCTCTATGGCAACAGAACTGACTCACAACAGCGGGACTGTGCAAGTGTTATCCTATGCCTATTCTCATTTTACCGCCAGTTTGGAACTGAGCAGGCACTGAGGGGTGCATTAATGTGAAGCAGCTGACCATATCTTGACACTGATTCATAACAGCAGCTTGTAGAAACAGACATGCTTCAACTTTCTCTGCTTCAGCTCAGGTGATTGAAAATGTGTCAAGAGTATCAGGGAAAGAGGGGTTTTAATAATAGCAACAACAAATAACCCTTTACTCCCGATTCTCTCGTTTTCATGTGCTGCTCTGGTCTTATGTGGCATTCATTCAAGGGAACAGATGTGAGCTCGCCTGTCACATGGCTTTTTCCAGACACACTGATTCACATGTGTTTTGCACTGAGGGGGAAAGAACAGAGAGGGAGCGGGGGGGACACTTAATGTGGATTCAACCACGTCATGGGCTACATAGGTGGAGAACAGGAGGCAATGCCATTATTTATTTTGAAAAATCATGAGGGGGCACAGGGTGGGGCCGGCGGATGGAGCAGAGTGTGGGGGGGGGTTGTTACATAAGCTCTGTAGCCACTCTGCATGCATCGCCTGGCCTACTGTGCAGAGTCGAATGGAATGTAGGCCAAACATCCCCCTCCTCTTTCTTTCCCTCTTCTCTCTGTATCCTTCTTTTTCTGCTCTCACAAACACCACAGCACTGGGATTACTTTGGAATGAAGAAATAAATGTGTGATGTTTGGTTGTATTTCATTGTAAAATCAATGAACCACAACCACAGCTGATGTATTGTTTCTTATTTATCCCCTCTTATCAACACAGTGAGCTGTGATTAGAGATTTTAGAAAGCCCTTTCGAGAGCTCGGTATATATTGAATATATCTAGGAATGTCGTTGTGCATATAATTATCATCTTCCTGTTTTAAATGAAATGGCCAGTCTACCAAACCACTATGATAGAATATATACAAGACTGAGCATAAATGTCAAGTATCAATGTACCATAGGAGAAGGTGTCAGGAAGAGGAACTCCATGGCCAGCCAACTCCTGAAAGGTCCAGAACTTGTTGACACAGTTGAGTATGGCCTGAGGTCGGTTGATTAGTCGGCAGCCCATCTTCTCCAGGTGCCGCAGAACAGTGATGTCACTATCTGACTGCACCCAGGGCGTGGGCACCCGGACCACCACCACCTGCGGATAAGAGGTCACCAACTCCTGTTCCACTCGCAGACCTGTCAAGAGAGGACAGGGTAGAGGAATGAAAGGTGAAGTTGGAGAGAAAAGGATGGGAGAAGATACATTAAACAGTGCATTACTGTGTAGCATTTTTAGCTCGTGTTTGAATAGCAAAAACCTTTATGTTCATCTGGTTTATTTCTGGCACTCACTCATGGGTGCAAAGCCTGCAGTCAATTAAAAAAACAAACCATCATTATAATTTGCTTTCGTCACATCTTTTTACATTGCTGGAAACATTGCTGAGGTGACTTATAAGTTTTGGTGCCTGTTAAGCAGTGGTGGAAAAGATGAATTTTCTGATAGAGAAAGTTTGTGGACATTGCTCCACTTGTTACCACACACCCTAGCTGCCAGCTGGCAGTGTTACATGACCAGAGAGGAGCAGGCAGTTTCGGGGCTGGTAGCGTTAAGCTACGAAATTGAAGCCCTTATCTGCAGCCATGGCTGCTGATACGACTATTTACATGCTCCCAGATCCTCTGCATGCCACACCAAAACGTCTCCCTTTTTGAACAACAGATGTAGAGGTCAGATTGGAAGCTATTTGAGGAATCGAGGGAAGAGGAGATGTCTGGAACCACAGATGCATCTCTAATTGTTATGAATCAGGTTTCCTGTTTTTCTCTCCCTGGTTGTCTTCAGGTCAGGTGAGGCAGGGGGGAGTGACTTCACTCTGCTGTAGCGACTGACGAGGCACACCTGACTCCAATCCTCGTTAGTCTCCCCATTTATACTCTGCTCTCTCCTCACTCAGTGCCAGAGTGTTTCTTCATGTTCCCCTGTCTGTACCAGGAGTCTGTGTCTGTTTACCTTGGTGCTGCTATGGTGAGCCCTCTCCCTGCCTTTCCAGACCGTTTTGTATTCCTGTATTTTTGCTCCTGCTTTAGCAGGGATTTTGTTTGCTACCTAGACCTGCTGGTTTTTCCTGCCCTTGCAGTGATTTTCTGTTACTTTTCTTGCTTGTTTTGACTCAGGTTTTCACTGTAATTTTTGTTTGACGTTTGCTGTTAGTTTCTTCTTGCCTGCTGTTTGGACTTATTGCCTGTGGAATTATTAAAGACTGATTGATTATTTTTTTAACTCTACTCCATAGTCCAGCCTCTCACTCTTGCTGTGGGATCAGAGTCTCATTTCGTCACATTAATCACACATAAACTAA
The DNA here is from genome assembly GCA_903171835.1 of Mullus surmuletus. Classification (NCBI taxonomy): domain Eukaryota; kingdom Metazoa; phylum Chordata; class Actinopteri; order Syngnathiformes; family Mullidae; genus Mullus; species Mullus surmuletus. The sequence continues at coordinate 84,932 of CAESWR010001017.1, forward strand.
CGTTGTGGAGACGTTTCACACCCTCATTGATCATTTAAAAAAAAACAAAACTATTGCATCAAATTTTTGGCTTTATTTTTATGGAAAGTCAAACTGACATTGGTTTTCAGTGGCTCAGTCTGACACCAATTGCTTTATGCAAATGTAAGCTGCTTATATATAATAGGCTGACTGAACACACATGAATAGGCTACTGATCAGCTTTTTCAATTCTGAACAGCATGTATTCGCCATGGAAAACAGGGAACACATAGAAAAGAGGCAAAGGAATACAGCTGGAGAGACAACATTAATACCAAAGGCTCAAGTCAAAATATCACATAAATCCCGATCCATACAAACCCATATGTGCCAAGCAAAGTATATTACAATTAACAGAATATTGACTATGTGGCAAACTGGAAGGACATTCCTTGAAAGATACATTTTATAGTGGGTGAACGGGGTCACCCTGGATGTAACGGACACAATAACTGATTTTAGAACAGGTAATGTTACCAAGCAGCAAGAATAGAGAGGGTGATGGCATATGTGTGGGGGCCACTGCCACGTACATGATATGGATGGGGAAAAAGAGGAAAGGAGAATCATTGCTGGCACAGCACTTCACCTCTGTGGTGACCTAGATTCAAGCCCTCTCAGACTCTGCCTGCTCACAATAGTGACAGCGCCACTAGCTGCAATAATCAGAGGTCACGAGAAGCTCGGTGCTTGCTGCATACATAACATCAACTGCATTTGATGTGCTGATGGATGCAGAAAACATCAAGGCTATGTGGAGTGCAGAAGGAACAATATGGTTGACACCACCACTTTACTGACCATCCTATGCAAGGATAAATAAGAGTCAGACATATACACAGGAAGGTTTTAGGGTTTGATTGAAGCTTTAAAACAAAAGGTGGGGATGAGAAGGAACAAGTAAGGAGCCATATTAATACGCTCTTCCCCTTTTTTCTACTTGTCACAATCTCCCTACAGAAGCGTGAGGAATAGCCATCTCTCTGTATTCAACAGTCACACACTGCTCTGATTGTATCGTCACTGAGAGGACTGCGAGTGGTGTTACAGTGGGAAGTGTCAGAGGATGTGGTATTGTGGTTTTTTACAGAATTCACTGTTCACTGTGTTCATCCCCATCTCCAGGGGAACCAAACAGAGACCAATGGGGCAGCCGGTTGAATCAGTCCTATTCATTTGTGTTCACGGCAATGTCTGTCATGTGACTATTTCAATAACATTCAATGGCAATGCAACATGCAATAAGAGCAACATGGCATTTTTGTATCACAGTATTATGAAGCGTTAACCTGTTTGTGGCGACAGGAAGTGTTTATTTTTTTATTCAAATTTTTTTTTCATGCTTCAAAGGACAGTATACGTGAGACCTATTTTCAATCTGCCAGACAAAGCCAACATGCATAACAGGCATTCTGTGCATACCATGACAATGTCACAATAGCATAAATGGTGACCAATGTGGTGCCAATGTTTTGCTGTTGAAACTCACCAGCCTCTGAGTGCACTCTGTGTATCCTGTCTAAATTAGCCAGATAGGGCAGCAAGTTCCCTAATGTTTTCTTTTGGTCTGGTTTGGGCCAACAATGCCTTCAATGGTCTATTTGCAAGTCTGTCATCACGGACACACTCCGGACAAAAACATTTACTGTAAGCCTACTGTGAGGCCAGGCAAAAAATCTTTTGTTCATTAACACAGAGGCCATGAGACCTTGCATATACTCTGTGAGTTGGCTGGTGTATTGCAAATTTGCCAGATATTTTGATGTGAGATGGACCATTTCTTGGCTCTACTGAGTATGCAGTCTCCTGACCAACTGTCCCAGTTATGATTTCACAGAGTACCTTTGGGACAATCCAGTCATTATTCAGAAGCTTGTTTTTATACAAGCATGAATGCAGTGATTGGTCTGCTCTGGAACTGTACAGATGTTTAAAGGTCTTTGTGCTTCAATGGTCATTTGAAGATGAGTGAGAGATTTTACTGGTACAAAACCGAACAATTCATATCAGAATTGTTTTTCCTGCTAATCTGGCTATAGTGCACAG